>NDXB01019795.1:74066-91107 GCA_002631895.1 Agapornis roseicollis | reverse complement strand
CCCCCCAGCAGCCGGGAAATGCTGCAGGCACGCAAGCAAGCACCAGGCTCCCCACTCTGTAGCACTCCAGCAACAACCTGAACCGCATGGCACCACCACACACCAACAAAAGATTTTCTTGAATCCAATATTGACACAACTTACACAACTGTTAGTCAGTTTGCTCACAGCAACCCTGACAAGCTTTTCTGTATCTTCTGTTGCTTCTCTTTATGTTCAGAAACAGCAGCATAGTGTTTCCAGAGCCTTTGATAATGAATACATATTTAACCTCACTCACATATATATACACACACATTTTTAAATATAGATAAAAAAATATAAATCCCTCCAACACTGTAAATGTTAGATAAAAAAAGCACTAGCTGGAAGAGTTCACTAAGCCAAATGACCAAATTAAGACATACCCATTCTTTCAGATACACTACTTACAGCAAGGAGGAATGTGTCATCGCCTACTGTTTCTACCTGCTACCTCCCCAGGCTCTTCTTTTCTCTGACAGGAAACCCTCCAGCTGGCCCTGATTTGTTCTGTAGTGCATTTATATTCAGCTCCTTTGCCTCAACTGAATTCAGGTGTGTGCAGGCATTTGGTACCTGCATGTGGGTGTTGCTCCTGGTGAGACTTCTGTAGTTTCTTCATTGCCTAAGTTTCTTTCTAGTAAATCCTAAAAAGAAAATTAGAAGCAAAAAAAGAATAATTCTTTCAATTATTTTCTGCCTTTCTGCTATATACATACACACATTCTTGCTACATAAGAATTTTTCATACACACAAGAAATGTGAGAAATCAACTGCCACCAAAGGACTCTCTGTCTCCCAACATGGGTTGACAAAGACCTGCCCAAGTTCATGTTTTGAATGGTTTGCACAAGTAACTGTTGCAGTTTCCTCCTTAATAGGAGGACACAGAGGACAATACTGTCATAAATTACTATTCCATCCATATGGTCGTGCTGGCTGTCTCGCTACATCTCTAGTACAAGCTCAGAGAGCCACTGAACTGCTGAAGAGTAGCACTGGCACCATACTCAGGAGATCAGGATGACAGGCAGAGCTGGGGTGCCCAGCTTTTTGTGCATGGATCGTTTTTACTATCCATCACTGAATGATTGTGGTGCATAAGTGAGGACAAGAAACCACAGGCTACCAGCATTTTGATGCTAACAATTTAAAAAAATCAGCAAGATTAAATGATAAAGAATCTGTTACTGACTGAACAACACAGAACCTTGCTTATCTGGGTGGATGTGTATGAAATAAAGGTACCACTATAAAAATAATTTGCACCAGCCACAGTGTTTAGAAGGGGTGCTCTCCCTGTTGTCTGTGAGGGAAAATAGAGACCAGACAGTAATGGGATGTGCAGAACTGGAACGAGTGCTGGCACCACGCAGTATGAGATGGCCTAAAGCCACCAGCCCTGACAGCTATTGGGCACTCCTGCCACTGTCTGCACACAGGATTTCTGACTTAGCAGAACAATACAAAACACAACATAAATGCGAGTTAGCAATTGCAATACACAGTTCAGTCCCCATACCAGTGTGATTCCCTGATTCCCATTGCAAGTCTCCATAGTACACTCACTGTCACAACACTGGGCATCCCCAAACAGGGATATGTGGGTTGATGCCAGTTCAAGCCTGTTGCTCTTCGAAATTTCCCTGCTTAGCTGTTCAGATGTTTCATCCTAGGATGGGCTGAGGCACGTAAGACCCCTCCCTTGCCAGCCTGGCTAACTCAGGGAGACATTTACACCCCCAGCTGATTCACTCAGCTGTTGATACCTGTTTATTTAAAACAAAGGCCACCCTCCCATCCCCTTCATGCTGAGATAAAGTCAGCTTCTTTGCATTACTCCGAGGGTCCTGTCACCCTTGCCTATGTCCACTGAGCGCTCTTCCCCTGTGGGGCTTATTCACAGAGCCCCTGTCTACCCTGCAGGGTTTACTCAGTCACATGCTTTCTGGAGAACTCATCTGTCATACTGACTTCTTGAAGGGGGAGGGCTACAAGCCAGGAACAAGCAGAGGGATGCTAGCATAAATGCCAAGGGGGATTTTGTGGGAAAGTTTTACACCCCAACCCTTGTCCTCCGGAAAACTAAAGGAGGCTGTGTGGTTGCCAGTGCACACATTCACTTCCTGTGCAGCAGTGTGGGGTGTGACTGCATTCAGTCATGCAGAGCCTGGCCAGAGCTGTGTGACTCAACACAAGGGCTGGTAGGACACAGGAGCTGCGAAAGAAGATTCTGACCCTCCTGCACACAGCCCTTCCACCCACCACTGCTGGCAGGAGCACAGAAGTGCTTACCCAGCAGGTACCCACAGCTCTGCACCTCTACTGCTCTCGCCACCCAGCAAGGCAATGGCAGTTCCTCCAGAAAAGTCTCAAGGAGAAAGAAAACGAATCTTAATTATCTGATGGGACCTATTCACATATGCTGAATTTTGAGGGGCAAAGCACCTTGGGTTCTGTTCATCCAGCCAGTCCTTGCCTTCACAAGTCCTTGCGGCTTCACATACAGACTTGCAAGAAACCATGGTTATGCATGTTTCATAGCAAACCACTGTAAGAGGGTGAAGAGGAGAACCAAACCCTCAGAGGCCAGCTGCTGGTATAGCTGGAGGGGGTGAATCATGCTTGTTTCAGAAGCAGTATCCTTAGCCCAGGGCTAAAAGAAGCAAAGCAGGGAGTAAGGTAGGGCACTTGCTAGGAAGAATGTCATCAGTTGTGTTTTTTTTATTTGTTTTGTGGTGGGTTTTTTCTGATGCTTGTAAGATATTACCACTAAATAGCAGAGCCTGTGACAATACAGAGAGTATAATTGTTTTGCTCTTGAGAATACAGGACAACATTTTCACCCAACAAGAATGAACGTGTTGGGTTGTTTTAATTCCTGGCATAGCTGGGCATGTCTTATCTCTGGCTTGAAAAAATGGAAATGCATAATGAAGACAGCCCGTTGTCTCGTTAGGTAACTTCACACAACTTTCACCACAGGATGGGAGCTGTTGGCAAGATGTGGTATCAGTACAGAGAAAGCTCGTATTGCCAGCTAAATAGATCTGTCACATTTCTTTCTGCAAATGTTATGTCTACTACTACTACTACTACAAATAGCACAGCTGAGTGATAAAACTTAAAAAAACGTGAAAAATATTTTCTCTATTTTCAAGTCTGTTTGCCTTGTGAATCTCACAGCATTTTGTTTTGTCAAACCCATGTTTCAGGCCCCCAGGGCCAGCACTTCTCTGACCTTCACACCCGTGCTCATCATTAACAAGAAGCGGAGCTTAAAACAGGCTTTGCAGCAACTCATGTGGGACAGAGAAGGCAGTCTTGTTAGGTATCTTTTAACTAGAAGGAAACAGGAATAAGATAACTGTATATAAGAATATTGCTCTAAAACCACTAAAACATGCTCTTTAATGACTGTTGACTAAGGCCTGGCCCTAGAGAGACTGAAAGAATTTCACATTGCCAGAACCTTCCTTCCACGAATAGTCATACTGATTTCATGTTCTTCTTTTGGATCAGGTCTTAGATGACTCTATTTTTAACTACATGAAGAACTAGCAAGTTTAAAACGCCTTAACCCTCCAGCTGAGTCTATACAGATTTGAAAGTCATTCTAATCTGCACATAGTTCATGTGTATATCAATCAGCAAAGAGTAAACAGCAAGTGCTGCAGTAAGTCTCATGTCACTAATTTCATGACTGTACAGAAACATGCTATTGTAAATTAACTAGTACATTATGGTGTGTTATAAATAATTAAAACTAAAACTTCAATTGACAAAACAGATGAAGTAAGAACATTCTGTAATCCACTGTTCTACTTAATAATTTCCTTATTTGGGTAAACCACTAAATATGACTAAATATTTAAGCACAGGAAGGAATTAATTAGTATATTTTATTAATTTGGAAAGCATCTTGATCAGAAAAACAAATAAAACATGTTAAAACATACACATAAGCCACTCTCAGATAAAACACCAATCCGCATGCCATGCAAAATAACCCAGTCCTTTACCATCTTTCATAGGTCTCCAAGGTGAAGCCAAATGGAGCATACTACAGTGTTACAGAGTGGTAACTGACCCAGGACAAAGCACTGCTGCTGACTGAGGGACATTAAGAACTAAGAAAGACCCCATTGTACCTGATCTTAGAGGGCAAGGGAAAGAGATGAGTGCTTCCAGTCATCCCAGTTAACTCCTCCTGATGTTTAAGGAGGTGCATAGGAACTATAGGTCTCCCCATCAGCCAGGTCTTTCCTCAGCAGGATCTGTTTTACAGCATTGCATGCAAGTCTGACAGCTGAGTGCAGGGCATATGAGAAATAGATTCTGCTTTGGCATCTGAATTAAAAGCAGTTCAGCTTTTGAGACCTAGAGATGATAAGAGACAGATAGGTGGATAGCATATGAGTGATATCACTAGATCTTTCAGAGGATTTTTTTAAAGCAGACCAAAAATGCTTTTGTGCAACTTAGAACTCTGTGTGCCCCATTACTTTAATCAATAGCAAATGTCAAATTGTTTTTGCAGAGGTTTTGTTTTTGTTGTTTTTTTTTTTATTCTTCAGTTTCACTGAAATAGGAGGTATCTTTTTTTAGATAGGCATAAAGCGGACTGACAAAACCTGCTGCTTCGTTATCTCCATGTGAATTCCATATTCTGCTCCTCCACTTTCAGCCTTCTCCTCTGTCTTCTCTGAAGTACCACAGAACTCTCCATCCGCTTTTTTTTTTTTTTTCTTTTGAATTTGCTGGTATTTATTTACAGGACAAAAAGCTTTATCAATTAATCTCCTGTTTATGCTGTCTGAGCTAGCCCTGACCTTCACTGACAGAGAACAATCCCTACTGACAATCAGGGCCAGATCCTGCACCACTTTCTTGGTGCAGCACCATGGAGGTGGGTGTCATTGCCCAACTTCCCCCCCAAAAGCAGCAGGTGGAAGGCTGAGGAATAGTGTACTAGGACAAACCTTCAGGGAGAATTCCACGCATGGAGAAGGCTCTGACCATGTTTCTGTAACATCCAAGGGTGTTCCTACACCTCTGGAGTCCACCATGGCATGGAAGAATCCTCACTGGTGCTGGCCTGTGTGGATCCACAGGCAACCCTGGGGTGCTGGCTCGATGGCAGACTGCACGCACCTCCCCATCTGTGTGAAAGCTGAGAGGTGGAATGGAAAAGCTTTAAGTATCTGTGTAACCTTGACTTGTGCTGTTAGGTTGAAGCAGACAGAAATCATAAGAGACGGCAATCCTCTTGCTTCACAGCATAAGGAATCTTCTACCCAGCAAGTAGGGGCACAAACAGCAAGTGAGAATGGCCCAGGGGAAAATCTTAGTTCTAACTGATTGGAAAAGGGATCTTCCACCCATCTGTTACTGCCTACACTTGCTGCAGCACCTGTACTTGGAGGCTGAGCAGAGGACCTGACAGTCTGTTCTGGTACAAGACACTCCACAAGCTACCCCAGGGAGTCTCTAGACCATATGAGGAGACTCATCAAGCACTGGGCAATGCTGGGAGAGAACAGGATGCTCTCTGTCTTAGGGATGCACTTCCCTAAGAAACCCTGACTTCTGGGCAAAGCCTTGTAGCTGAGAGCAGAAGCCTGTAATACCACCCTGGCATGGATGAGGACACCAGTGGGTCTGTGCTGGGTATAAGTAAAGACACTTTATAATTGTCACTTTCTTATAATAATGATGGATTAATCTCATCTTTGCTAATCTACCAGGACATAATAGCTGATATAAGACTCCTCCCAAGCTGCAATGGGTGCTCACAGCTCTATGAGCCAGAGATTTTTAAGCACACAGTTAACTCCCACAGACTATTTCTTTCTTTTTTTGCAACCATTTCTTTAGGCAAGTCTCTCCTGGTACTTTAAAAATTCATTTTAATCAATTTAAAATTAATAAAGAGAGTGAAATCCTTAGGGCCTGAAAGCTCCAATCTCTGCCTTGCTGGAAGTGATGAGTCAGCCTGAGCCTGGCCGCCATGGAGCCTGCTCAGGGATGCCTCCAAGGAGCTGCCGCTGTGCTGAATTAGGTCACTTGGTTTGCTATTTACAGAGGGGCAGCTGTCTCTGCAATTGGATGTTTTCTTCTCTCTGATGTGAAAGCTGTTGTACTCTGACAGCACAACCACTGTGACACCTCACTGTTGCCACAGCTGCTGTGGCTCTGTCCTGTGCACTCACTGGGCAGGAGCATGACTGAGCCTCTCTGAGGTGAGGGAAAGGACCTTGGCTACCGGCAGCAGGACATGGCAACATGCAGGGTCCCATCTCGCTCCTGCAGTGCTGCATGGTGTCTGGACGGGGACTCAGGACTCCTGCCTTGGTTACTAACCCATACTCTGCCTGGGCCAGGAATGGAAACCAGCAACCCTGGGAGCCAGTCCTCTGGCTTGTGCCTCCACCCAAAGCCAAGACTCAGGCCCAGGCCCAGCTCCACTCACTGCACAAGAGAACACGTGCTCCCTCGGCGCCAGAGCAGAGCCGCAGTACTCCCTCACTAATCACCCGGGTCTAATTGCTGTGCCACGGTCCTAACAGGCAGCTCCTATGCCAGCTCTCCAGGGGATTAACATTAAGCCTCTGCTTTTTGCACTAATGCAGCACATGCGGAAAAGCAGTTCCCATCTTGCATGCCCAGAGCACACAAGCCAGTCACCTCCATGGGTCACAGAAGAGCCAGCCTGAGGCAGCAGGGGACCCAGCAGCAGCACGAGGCTGGCATCATGGGCTTTGGGCAAGAAGAAATGCTCTGCCCTACTCCTCATGTCCAGTGTCAGGGGATAATGGAGGCTGAAGAGCTCTTACAGTGCTTTTGCAGCATGAAACCTCCCAGTCTGTAACAGGGGAGCAGCAACAGCACTGATGGAAGGGCAGAATCCCTCACAACCTGTCCATGACATCCCTCTCTACCTCCAGACCAGGCTCAGGCTTCCTCAGCACACCCCTTCTTGGGCCCCCCAAGGAAGGGCAAAGAGATCCCCGACACTGAGGGCCATTCCCTAAAGGTGCACAATGCAACTGCTGTTCTCCTGGGCTGGGAAAAAGGGTCAGGAAAGTTATGTGCCAGCCCTTTCAGGAACAGACAGGCTCTGCTGGAAACAGAAAGGCTGCCCATCAGCTGGCAGCTATGCCTAAACCCCAATCTGAATCACCACCAGCTTCCTGCACTTATATAAAAACACTGGTGACTTGCCTTGGGAAAAAACAAGTATATAGTGTCCTGCAACAGCTGGCACCACCTCTGCATCCCTGTCCAGCTCTTCTCCAGCATGGAGAGGACTGGCCAGACAGAAAAGCAGAGAAGTCAGCTCAGTTCCTCTTGCCCCAGCAGTCACCCAAACTCTCCTCTCATGATGCTCGATTTTGTTCCTAGGTGCCAGTTGCCTGATGTCAGTTATTCCTCCCTTGTGCTGGAGCACTGAGAGAATCAGACACAGCAAGAGTGTCCCCTTGGTGAGGGAGCAACATGCAGTGCTCAGCAGGGCTGTAGGACTGGGAACAAAGCAGTCAGAAAGAACTGCTTGCGCTGTCTCAAAAGCAGTTTCACTTCCCCTACAAGCAGTGGCTCCAAATAACAAGATGCCTTGAGTAATTAACTGAATGTTCTTTGGATAGAGCTTGTAAAAGGAGCTTTTACATATTAAACAAGAAAGATCTACTGTCTATAACTTGTTCTTTACCAACAAACTAAAGGTTTGGACTAAATCCATTTTAGAGCCAACTTTACAAGGGCCTTATGCTGAAATTCAGTAGAAAGAACTGAATGAAGTCCAGAGCATTTATGAGGGGCTGACCACAAAAAGCAAGGTTTGCGGTCAGATTGTTTGGTTTTTTTTAAGAAAATCAAATACTCTCTCTTTTCTGGCATTAACATGACAGAGCTGCAAAGATTTAGCAATAGCACTGCATTAGCCTCCAAGAAACACACAAAACAACTGCTTCCTTAGTTAGATCAGCTGCTGGAGCAAGTGCTACAGTTGCCATTATCAGAGCTGAAAGTGGAAAGGAATTCCTCATTAATGCATTGAAGAACAAAGGATCTTCTCTGTAACAAGGGCCTGTATAGTGCTAGGTGCTGGGAGAACAGTATCTTTGCATCCTGACATACTCTTGCCCAATGTAGCCTGCTCTTCTATCAGAAGTAACAACTTGGTAATGAAGCAAATTAATTCTACTCTGTCAATTGCTATTTTTTCCACTTGCAACAACAACCAAAATCCAATGTTCTATCATCAAGATAAGGTAATCACAGCAACATGGAGCTCTTCTAGGTAGAAATACAAAAGGTACTCAACACAGCATTATTATGTAAGACTCAGATGCTCCATAGTATTTGGCATATACCACAATAACTGGCAGTCAATACTGCTGTGGGGTCTGTGAAAAATGGCATGAAAGGAAATATAGGCAAAATGTTATAATTATTTAAATGAGTTTGCTTAGTTTGTTTTGGTACCACCAGAAAAAGAAAAAAAAAAAACCACAAAAACCCCTGCCTGAGCAAACCAGTATTTAGCCCTTTAGAGGCTAAATGGCCTTTAAAGAATAGAAGAGCTGCTGCTCTTCTGTTCCTCTGCCCTGCATCTTGTATTATATTCACGTGGGAGCAGGCAAAAGCATCCAGGGCACATAGGAGCAAGAGGCACCAGGAACACCTTGGGAGGTCAGCATGGGCAGTGTTTACCAACTTCCATCCCCCAGACAACCTAGCTCAAGAAAATACAAAGGAAACCTTCCCCAACAAAGGGGATGAAGCCCGAGGAGATGACTACTACAATCCAGCAATTCAATGCTAGTCAAACACATCACCAGTAAACTGTTAAAGGCAGACATGTACTTCTGCTACAGAGAGAAAGCTTTGATGATGGGACCTTTCCCAGCTGTTGGTAACAGGCTCAGTACAAAAGGTCAGAATTGGAGTTATCCACAACACAGGGCTTTCTGTGCTCCTGGCAGACTGTTGGACACCAGCTATTCTGGACACAAGCTCTAACACAAGTTGTACATGACCTGGGAAAACACAGAGAAGAAGTGTCTACCACAGAGAGAAGAGCAATTGGAGTTTGGGCTTTTTAGAACTCAGTTCCTGCGCTAACATCCTCTTTCTCACAACAGTCTTCAGCGACTTCAGGGACCCGGAGCTCTAACATTCCTGCTTACCAGCTGCCTAAACCCACAAATGTCAGCATTTCTGAAGTTACAGTCTCGAGAGACCCAGATCTTCTGAATATACTGGGAAGCATATCAGCCTTAACACTGCAGAGCAGCCTAGTGTCTATTTTATGCCTTGTATGGAAGAAGTGGTTTTATCTCTTCCAGAGAGGAGCAAAGTGACAAAATTATTTCCTGCTCACCTATTAGTATTCAGCTGTGAAAGACAAAAGATTTTTGCTCACTGAAGAGAACTGAAGATGAACCAAAGTGACTGAATGTATTTCTTTTTTTTAAATTAGTACAAGTTTTTCATTTGTTTTAATTACAGTAATTGAAGCCCGGCTTCATTGGAAGGCTGCAAGGTGACTAAGACCCAGTGCAATGGTACATGACAGAATAAACCTGGACAGTTTGTGTGTGAGATTTCAGAAAGATTTCCTCAAATGTCACACACTGAGCATCACAGGCACTCCTGATATAAATAACAGAATTATGCAAAGAAACAAACAAAGCTTTATTTACCTATCAAAAAGAAGGTGAGAACACAATGACAATTTCTGTGCATTCTTTGCAGGCCATGTCTAACTGGATGCTGCAAACAACTGTCTGCCTTGCAGAGGACTCCCATGCATCCTGCCTGTCCTATTCATATACTCCTACTGGTCAAAGCAAAGTCTCTGAAAAGATAGACCTGGAAGAAGATCGGAATTCAAGGTCAGATTCTGTAGTGAAGCAGTAAAGAAAAAATTCAGTGCTTTAATGGCAAAATTATGAGTGTCATAATTTCAGTTCCCAACTTCTGTTTGGTTTTTTTTTCTCCTATTACTGAGATTAGGTCAGACTAAAATGCAACTATCAAAGCATTCTCACAATCAAAGAACAGTTGCTATATGCTTTCTTTTCTTGGCCATTTAACGTAGCTTGCTAGGAGGAAAAAACCTACCCCATTAATACTTGAAGAGGAGGAATCTCAGCTTTAGGTCATAAGCTGCTTTCTGTGGTTTGGTTGCCACAGCTACTGTGGACCTAGTTCTGTTGAGTCAGGAATCATTTGGAGACCAGGAGTGGTATCATCACAAGGAACAGAACACAACCAGATTCAGGTCCTGGGTGGTTACAGAACATGTCTCTGTTTGCCCTTTCTACTTTTCACTCACAGTGCTGTCATCCTGCCCAACTGCCAACACAACAAAAGGAAAAAACTTCATACTTTTTCAGAAGCAGTATTTGTAAAGAGCATTGTCCTCGAGGGTCTGATGCATCCAACTCAAAAGCATCTAATACAGCAGGAAATAAAACATTACAAAAAATGGGCAAGCAGAGATTTGAATAAGAATTAATAACTATCAGGAAGTCAGAGCTTCCCTCCCATAGTATGCTAACACATACTGCTCTGGACTAATTCCATTCAAAGTTATAGTATTACTTTGGGTTTACACCAACAGAGGTGCTGCTTCCTGGCTTGGGTTCATTAGCCTGATCCCTGCAACTAGTAAGGAACATTCCAAGTAGTTTATCTATCACAGATTTCTTTTCTTCCTGTGAAACTGTATTTTATCACAGAATGGTTGGGTTTGGAAGGGACCTGTTTGCATTAAGTCTCAGTTTGACCTACCACTCTGCAGCAACTGGTTGCGCTTGAGCAAGTACAATGTAGTAGGAGGGAATAACATGATTTTAACTCTCCTTGTGGCATTGGCATGAACAACACTGGAATTGTATTTGCAGTTTTGTATACCCACATTTAAAGGGAACACTAAAAATTCAGCCATGCAGACAAGCACATGCTTGTCAAGGATTTCAGAAAGCAAGGGCATAAACCACACCCTCGGGAGTAATTAAATGAAGAACAGCAATGCAGTGGACAACATACATCTATATAAACATGGTCTTGCTGTCATACTCTGTATAAACTAATCAGTCGTTAGTCACCACAGATTCCTTTGTTCTGCATTCCCTGAACCTGCTTAGTTTACTTGCCAAGATGTTCTCCAGACTTCAGGGATTACAGTTATTTATTTGACCATCTACATCTAATCTAGTATCTAACCTCCACATTTTTAAAGGAGAAACTTTTCCAGATCTTTAGGCCAGAGGAAGCTTTGTGGGTGAATCCTTTAGCCATCTATTTTTTCTTTATGATTATTTTCTTCCTAGACATCTACCAATGATAACAGAAGAAATTGGGTGTCTATTACAACAAATAAAGCATCTTCTTTTCCACTTGCAAGGGAAGAGTTGTCCAGCTACATTAATAGTACATACGACAATGAGATAAGAAGCATCTAAAAAAGAAGTCAGTTTATGCACTGTGCAGATTTTACCACACTTATTTCTGTAGATATACTTCCTATATTGTGCCAAAGGACATCTTACCATCCACGTCTACCCATTTAACAAAATGGCGTCCACATGCACAACAGCAGAGCAGCTGCCAAATACAGCAAAGAAGCTCCAGCAACTTTGATCCTTAGTAACTTTACAAGCTACTTTTGCAAAATGTAATGAAAATATAAAGAAGTAATGACATTTAACCTTTTTGTGCCCTGTATCAGTGATGCCACCAGGAATTACAACTTCTCACTGATGCATGAGGAATTGGGTATCAGCGTATTCATTCCTACTACTTCCTTCTGTCTTCAAAGGGTGGCAAACTACTTCCCTTGAAACCACTACTAATGACATTTTACAGTCTGAATGCAATTGGTGACAATTTTGTAAGAACAAATTCTTAGATGATACCTAATCACCAGACTTCACTTGAGATTCACATATGGAGATTATGATTTTGAATACACTTAATCTGGTCACAAGCAGCAATTAAAATTTTGCCAGGTCAACTACAAAACACCCTTCTAAAATTACTTTGTGCAGCAGGTGTTCTCCTGCTCTGTACAGCCAGTGCTGTAATCACATTGCCATATGCAAACCCTGTCATCTACAGCACCACATGTAGTCTTCCATAAATAATATGGTTCCCTAACAGTTTAGTAGTAAAGTAGAAGTCTTCCAGAAATATGAGCTTTTCTTCATATTGGCAATACTGCATTCATGTACAGTTTTCTACAAAGGTTTTTCATTCTGTGGTATGTGTGGAGTCCCTCAGTCCTGCTGATAAAAGGTGAAAGGTACTGAAGGATTAGACCCTGAGAAGGCAATGTGAGTGAGATACTATATGCAGCCATCTTCTTATCACCTCCAGTGTTCTGAGCATGGTATGCCTTCTGATTTTTTTTTCCTCAAGTATGTATCTCCTGGTTTACTATACTAAACCATTTAATAAGATGGCAGAGGGGCTGTGAGTAGGAACTGATTACATATTTGATACTTCAGTGTTTAGATAATGGTTTGGAGTGAAGCAGTCTCTTGCTGATAAGAACACCGGCACCCCAGAAAAAAAACAAATCTACTTCCCGTTATTTCTGTGGAAGGCAGAGATATTCTTAAATTTCTGATATGTGTCGTGCAGCCTGGGAGACGTGGTGCTTGCTAAATTAAAAGTATTAAACACTACAGTTTCAAAGATGGCTTTTATTTGTTTCTATTTGTTCAATATTTTCAAGAGTAACACATGGAGAAAAATGAAGTGACCGATAACAGATGAGTCTGAATTGCTGGCTTTGGTAGCATGAAGTAAAAATGCAACTGTATTACTGAATGAGCACAGCAAACAGAAGGCTTGGTCACCCCCACCCCATCCTGAAACATAAACAGGAACTTTGTTCAGAAAATGGCATTACCTTTGTTCAGCACAGACTAGTCATTAGCTTAAACATGAAGCACATTTTCAGCAGATCTAACTTACAGCAACTTCTCCCATGAGCCTGAGAGTACATTAAAGAGTGCTAGTAAGAGCGATTATAAAGAACCTACTAGATCAAGGAGATCCCACTGCAATGCTTTAATTTTAATTTAAATTATAATTTACATCACTCTGCTAACAAAAGGGGAAAAGGGCACTGTAAATGTAGCAGCAGGCATACATATCATAATTTATTCTTCCCTGTTTTTAATTAGTGGTTAAACTTAATACACTTCTAAGTGCAAACAGATTAAAGCTCCATCTAGTGCCAGGGGCTTGCAAGCTACTGAAAGGCTTGCAGTCCAAAACCAGCAAACACGGTCACAAAACTACCAAGAAGCAGCAAGCCTAGCATCAGAAAGCTGTCACATACAGCATTTCTTTTTCTGCTACAGCACATAGTTTCTAGAACAAAGATAGCAACAAAAAAGATTTAGTTATTTAAATTAAAAACAAACATTTTTTTTTTCTTATAAAGGTTGTTTTGTTTTGTTTAGTCTTTAACAGGGATGATTTTCCTTCACACTAGCAAATAACAGAAGTTACCACCAATGTCCGTGCATTTACAATGCCTCAAGCACAGGGAGTGATGTGCAATCTTAGGTTTTGCCACAAACTACTCTTAAAAAAATTATTTGTTGGAACTACAGAAAAGTATGCGAACAAGAAGAAACAGCTGTGTCCAACAGAAAGGTGAAGGTGTATATCTGGCATTAAATAGTGCCATTTCCTCTGCTGTGGCCATTATTTGCATGACTGTCCTCAGGTCCATGCCAACAGTAGGTTTTGAGAAACAAGTATACCTTTGCCTAAATGCTGCCTCCAAGCTGTCCTATTTCAGTACAAGAGCCAAATCTCCTTCCAGTCCAAGAGTGTGCATTCCAGTTCATCCACTAACTTGACACTAACTTGTATCTAGCTCCTGGTTTTGAGAGGCTGATGCATGGCTTGACTACCCGCCAGCAATTTATGATTATTTTCTCCCTAGACATCTAACAATGATAACAGAAGAAACTGGGTGTCTATTACACAAACAAAAAAGTCTAGCTCGTGCTGATGTTCTCTTCCTCTGTTTTTCCAATTTTTTTTATGCAATGCCAACAGCAAAACTGCACCTGTTTCTGCTCTGTAACCAAAACCATGCTATGTGTCACAACTGCCTTATGAATGTTGGTTTAGCCTAATAATGAGGACAAGGTTTGTATAGCAAAGGACAGTTATTATGGTTATTCAAAGCAGTAACTTAAAGCTTTATATATATATATATATATATACACTGAAGTAATGTATTTTCCTTTAAGAAAAGCTGTCCTCATTCTGCATTTTATATGTGAGTCTCAGTGAACACTGAAATAGGAGGAATCCTTTCTCTCGTCTAGATAAATGTAATTCACCTGAGTTGCTAACCTTTAAAAAGCCCTTTTCCAGTTTGGCATTTATCTTCATCCAGAGTACAGACAAGCTGTATTAGATGCATTTTTCACATAATCTGAGCATGCACTAGGAAATACATAGCTAGAAGCATGTGTGACCAAAAACCAGGTATGAGCAACTGCAGACACTCTAAGCATGGTCTGATGACGTGGTGCAAGCTGCATTGCTGGATGAAGATGGCAGGAAGATGGACAGGAGAGCAGTCACACAGCAGAGGACTGGATTCTTCTTTCTCACAGTAACACCATAAGTCCACTCCCAGTTGCTGCAAAGACTGATAACAAAGTCCAACACCTGCTTGAAACAGCATATAATCTGAAGTTCAGAAGCCTGCCTCTTTTAGCACTTACTACATGGACAATGTTAAACCAGGGGTGCTGAGGACACAATTCATCAACAAGACCAGTATACAATCAAAACCACAACTCCTGAAGCCTTCTACCAGGTCTCTGCAGATGGCAGCTTACCATGACACTGAAGAGACCTGCCTCAGCTCTGTGGTCCTCTCCTTCTTCAAGCTTTCAGCATGTTTACTTTTCATAACAAATAGTTGTTTGGTCAAGATATGGTATTACTTGTTTCCTTCAGTCAGGTATTTAAAAAGAGAAAATATCCTGAATTAAACCACAGCACTTTTAGGCTGTTTTCCCCTTTACTCAATTCTACTTTTCCCTGTTCTTTCCATGTTAAGATTTCCTTTTATCCACACCAGAGTGGCTGCTCTCCAGTTCAGCAGTATTAGACTTTCAGACTGAGTACAACATTTCTAAGCACACAATTGATGTATTTTAAAACTTTTCTTTGATCTTCTTTTATGACTATGTAGACAGATTTGAGCAGAATAAATTTCACATACTTTGTTTCTCAAAATTGTGATATTTGACTAGATGTAATTCAGAGAATAACACTACAGCTGTGTCAGAAATAATTATCTGGGTGCTGAAACTTAGTATTTCAACTATCAAAATTTACACAAAAATATTCTAAACATTAAATACACACATACTGGCTCTTTGGTGAGTTGACAGCAGGCAGGTTGACTGCTACTTATAGCTAGAATCAAGTGCTTCATGGCAACAAAGAAATGTGGTACCAATTTTTTAAAAGAATTGCAAAAAAAGAAAAACGTAGTAATTTCTGCTTCATTCAAAAAATAATGCATATTTGCAATTTTACAGAGCATTGTAAGGTTACAACTGTTTAAATTTCCTCAGAAAATATGTTTTTTCTACTTCAGAATTATTATTAAATGCTTTTGTAGGCAGCGAATGTTTTGGGTAGAAATTATATATGACAGATAAATGTATGTATCTGTGATACAAAAATCCTTTGGACTTTTACAAATAACAAGCATCAACAGCAAAATTATTTGTGATCAGAGAAGGAAGTAGCACCCAGATAAACATATTTACAGATCCTGTCATTGAAAGAAAGCTTAGTGAAGGAAGTAACATACTGAACAAAGCTTCAGAATTTCCTGGCTAAACCACGTGGTAGACTGAATAAGCAACAGAGGGCAGTGCAGAAACAATCACCTAAAGAAAGTGCGAGTAAGAAAAACACAAAGGCTTGTCAGCTCAATAACCAGAACATGACCATGCACCTACATGGACTGGCAGGAAATGCGGCTGCTGACCCCGTGGTGGTGTTCAGCAGGAGAGGTTTCTGCTGTGACTGCAGTGTACCTGCAATGCAATGTAACTTAAGGAAAGGTTTTGGGCTGTCCTCTTAAGGTATGCTAGCACAATGCAGAAATGCAGATCAGATATTAAGACATAAAACTATTTACCAGTCAACTTTGGCAGAGAAAAAACAAACCAAAGTAACAGATGAAGCCTGGGAAAAGTTTAATGTTCATTTCCACCTAATATCATTTCTCAGTGCAGTCAGTGACGTTTGCACAGAGATCAGAAGCGCAGACTTTATGCAGTTAGAAGGCTGTTAGCTGCTCCTGCTTAACAACACCATATAAACATCTGCTAAAAATCACTGTCTTGAGAACCCATGCTTGCTCTGCTCTATTTTCCACCTTTCTGCTTCCTTTCCTTAACTTTCTAACTCTCTAACTTTGGGCTCCTCCAACAACCTTAAAGCATTTCTTAGCCTTAGTGTTCACTTTTTAGATTAATTTTTATACAACCTTTCACCCACTGAAATAATCAGTTAACAAAGGCATGTAATGAGTCACCACTGAGCATAGATAAAATGAAGTAAACAAAAGAGCTTGGATTGAAGATGCTACCACCTTCCCTCCACTGTATCCAGCTATCTATAAACTCACTTAATTTCACAGTACCCTTGTTTCATAATTGAAAAATTAACAAAGGACTACCTATTTGGGTTCTGTTTGCTTTATTTAAAGCAAAACAAAATATTGCAGGATCCAAGTACCCTGAAGAGCCTGCCTGATAAATCTAAATACAGAGAAAGCTGGGTCATAAAGACCTAATTCTGCACATCTCACTCATGCAGGGACTCTCACCAAAGACACCAATATGCACTGAAGACTATCTGTCCAAGTAAGAATTTGCATATAATAAACTTTAATTTCTAGGATTAAGGTTTGGTGTTTTTTGTTTTTTGTTTTTTTTTTTTTTA
>NDXB01019795.1:40834-64375 GCA_002631895.1 Agapornis roseicollis | reverse complement strand
CTCTCCTCCGGGACATTTTTTTTTTTTTTTTTTTTTTGCCAGCTCCTGTTCTGTAGTTGAATTGTGAAAGGCTGCCATTATGGACATTAGATAGCCCAACATAACCATCTGGAGTGTGTCTGGTTTCAGTTTCTCATAGGACCAATTTTAGTTTGCAGCTTGGGGGTCATGGGGTGGGTTGTTTTTTCATTTTGTTTCTTTTTTTTTTTTTTTGTGGTTGGTTTTGGGTTTTTTGTTTTTTGGTTTTTTTTTTTAATACGGAATTACAATGTCATTGTGGAAAACTGCCACCTTCAGCTACACCGGGCACTCTGACCGACTCCGGTCTTTCTGCCAGATCAGTCACTGGTAAAGAGTTTTGCTGCTCTGCAGCCAGTGTTTGGATGAAGGTTGGTAGTTTGAAAGCTAAACTGTCAAAATGATGCCATTTCAAATTTTTAATCTTCATTTGGCCTGTCACACCCTTGCTGCAGAAATGATGGAGTGAACTGCCTTGTGCATAGTCATCTGAAATGTCTGTAACCAAACTCTCAGTTCAGACACGGTACTAACTTGTATGTCCATTTAAAGAGAACTGCAGAACTCTGTATACAAAAGAATAAATGGGAGATGGTATTGGTTGGAATAACTGACTTGGCTGTCTTGTGATGAATTTTTTTAATATGTATTCTGTGCCATACTATTGTTAAAAAAAAAAAAAATGAACTGTTGCTATTGTGAGATGGATTTTAACTGACTACGAGGGTTTCTTTCGAATGGCACTACTATAGGGACATTCTAGTCTTTGCTTCTATTGTTGGGCCTTGTGGATAATGTACAGATTTAAACGAATTCTTGTTGCTGATTTGTCCATTTCTTTCCCTGCACTTTGTTACATCTGGGATACAGTCTAACTCATCTGATTTAATATGCATTTCAAAAAATGCCATAACTATTAAAACACCTTGTTTACAGACAGATGAAATAAATTTATTCCAACCAAACAAAATCTGACTGTTGGTAATTTTTCCCCTCCTGACAGGAATCTGCTGAGGCCCTTCTTCACTGCATGGCTGACTACAGTAATACTGATGTAGGTGCAGTTCAGAGTTTTGTAAGACAGCAGTAGTATGGTAATACCTCTTTAGTCAAAGGCCAGGCCCTTTTTGGGGTAGATCATTTTAAGTGAGATGGTATCTTGTCACAGAACTTCACATTTATCTGATTAAGTTTAGAGAGTTCCCCTGCCACATGGGTTAATAATGTACAACCCCTGGAACAAAAGCTAGAGATCTTTGCCATGTTATCTGCTCATTAGGATACATTGCAATCTAACCAAGGTCAGGTCTCTGCAGTGTAAGAACATGCTTCCCTCAGAAAGGACAGTTAAGGTCTTTCTTACCCCAAAACAATTCTGCCTGGCTTCTGACACTTCTGCTTCCCAAGGTGGGCCCTGTGAACTAACATGGCACTGGTGAGATGTAGTGGACAATGGGCGCTCAGGGGCTGGGAAAGAAAGCAAAGCCCAAACCACAGGAGGTTAGCTGAGACACTGCTTCCCTGGGTCCTGGAGATGACCATTAAAATGCCTTTGTTCTCCTCTGTATCTTAATCTTCAGTATGAATGTTGTATCTGCCCCTTTGCTTGCCACTAGATCCCAACCTAACCTAACACCTCTGTATACAAAAGACCTTGCTTTCTCCAGGTACTCCAGTTGTTTGGTGTCTAAACTTGCCTTCCAGCTGCTAATGTTAGACTAGAAAAAGCCTATAGCACTAAGTTTACATTTAGTAGTAACTAGTACAGAGGTTGCAAACCTTTCATTTCCCCCTTAAATGTGTGTGAATCCTTGTTTTGCTGTGTATCTAATCTGTAAATCCAATTTAACCCAACTCACATCCTGACTGCAGAACTTTTTCTGGGGGAGGATCACTCCCCAAAGCTTTTTTTGTAGTAGGCGCATAGCTGGAGTTAACTGCAATGGCACCTCAGAAGCAGGAATAGCCACCAGCAGAGCACACCAAATTCCTTATTTATTTTAACACTGTTCCTTTCTGATCAGTCCCCCTCTCCTGAACAGGTGTCTGTATGTCACTTGTATACTTTTTCTTGGTAATAATTAGGTGCTGCTCAAATTCCTTTTTCAAAGGTGCTTGTTCAATTTCCACAGCAGAATGGTGTCTGTGTACCCAGTTTGCTAGCGTCTGTGCAAAGTACATTCCTTGAGTAACTTTGACTTCAATAAATTTCACGTTTCCATATCAGCAGATGATTTAAATACTGAGGGTTATTTTCCTGTGCTAAAGGTCTGAACACTGAGTCATGATCTAGGTCATAAATCTGCATTAGTATTTTCCTTGAAGAAGTTAAAAGAAATATAGTGAAATGCTTTGATTCAGACATTGCAGAATTCCATGTAACTGGTTTTTCTGCTGAACCCAAGCCCTGTGCAGGCCTGCACACCTATCATACTCCTTTTGCAAAGGATCTTCCTTTAGCAGGATCGCACCACTTAACTTTGAGGTACCCAAAATACAATTCTGAATGCACTAATAACATCTGAACGGTAGGAACCCATTTTAAGAAACATCTTTCAGCTTAGTTTTCAGAAATGTTTAACACTGGGACTTAACTAGGCATACATACACCAAAAGTGGAATTTTACATAGTGAAAATACAATACATGGTTTGCCATCAACCCCATGGATTGCTGGTGGCAGTGATTTGAAGATGAGTCATTCTTTCATTATACCTTTTCCATGTCTCATTCTGCAAATAAACTTTCTCTGCTCTTACCCAGTCCCAGAGAATTGATTTCCTTTGTGAAGCTGAAGCAAGGAGGGTGTTGCTGCTTGGTGTGTTAGGTCAAAAATAACAAACAGAAACCCCTCACCTGTACTCACCACAGTCCAGGGTTCAGTGTTTTCTGACTTCCGGAACACAGGCTTACAGACTGTAGCAGGTAGGCAGGAAATACTAACAGCACCCTGGTCTTCCTTCCCTCTCCACACACAAATTACATGTACAGACCCAGGCTCAAACTTCTGACTAAAAGCAAACAACAGTGAGGGTTTTCTGTTTAACTTGGTCCTCCTGCACACAGTATTTATCAGTCCAGCCCTTTGTGCTGTGATACACAGTGAAATGTAGGCTGCTTGTTTACCAAGGAATCTTAATAGTTGCATGTTCTGGATCTTTAAAAATACTTTAACCTTAGTAATAAATATAGAAGACTACACCATGAATGTAAGTAATGCAAAAGTTCAGTAAATTCCTTTTGATACTTAAAGTGGAAAACATGTTTATTAACATTCTTTCAAGCTTTCCTTAATCAAGGCCATGTAAAAAAATCTCTGCATTTTGAGTATATGTGTGTTTTTACTTTCTACATAGTTACAGAGGTATTATATAGCATTTAATTTTTTCATGATACACTGGTAAGTACTGAGTTCTGTTAAACAATTATAAGCACTTGTTTTCAAATCAGGTATTCAAAAAGAATTTTTTTCTTATATATACATAGTTTAGCAGACTAATGCAGCATAAAATGCTCTTTAGTAAGAGGTATATGAGTTGAGGATCAATAGAATACTTACCTAAATTATTTTTTGATATGCAACTCTGTTTTGGCCAGCCCCTTTTCTTCTCCCTCTCCCCCCACCCTCTCTCCCCCCCCATCATCACTGGAAACCAGACTACATCACAGTAGCAGGTAGGGATAGCTAATCTATTTATGGCAGATCTTATCTTGTACATTACTCAAAACTAAACATATTCTAAATTCCCTTATGCTAGGAATTGCTCAGTGGAACTGCTTAAACTCAGCTACTCTGGCAAACTCCACAGTTTGGAATCTGCTTTGAAATAAAAGTGGAATTTCTTCTGCTTTGTTTTGATATTACCACCATATAGATTATCAGTCTGTTCTACATTTTCCTTTCAGAAGTGGTGACAATTTTTAGGAAAACTCTATACAAACATGCAAATACATTGTTCTGTTGGGCTTAAGGGGTAACATACCATACATGTAATAAATATTGCTTGTTGTAGCTACAAAATGGAAAGAAAATTACTTTCAGATAAACTCCATTTCAACAAGATACATTTAGAGTCTGTGATATTTCTATTGATATAAACTATTAACATTATTTATTAGCATTGTGAAGTCCAGTTAAACTGTTCATTTTGAGAAGACAAAATGTGTGACTGAATACCTGTCAGAAATAAATCTCTAATGATTTAACCATAATACTACTACATGAACTGCTGCTCCTATTGAAGAAACCAAATGGATTAGAGATTAAGATATTCCATATGTAAAGGTTTGTGAAGTATAACCTTCAGAATGCTTTTGATCATACACTATTTATCATTAGTAGTCTTAGACAGTATTTGCCACTCTGTACTCCCTTTCATCATTGGGCTGCAGTTGGACCACTACACTTTCTTCGTTTGTTCCATTTTCTGCATCACTGCTATCGATATTGTCATTGTCATCTTCCTCATATTCTGAGGACTCAGTCATGTTCTGATGGGAATGAGATTCTGACAAAGCCCCAAATGACTGAGTACTAACTGAGGCTAATGGTCTAAGCAAGGGAGTGTTTTCAGACACTTCATTCTCTTCTTGGCTACTGTCTGTTTCAGAGTCAGAGTCCCCCTGAGAAGGGACCACTTTCTGCTTACATACAGGACACGTTTTTTTTGTTTTTGTCAGCCATGGGTCCACACACTTGCAGTGATATGCTGTTAGAAAACAAAACACAAGTTCATCATTAACTACGTGAAAAGGACAAGGAAACCTGCGGAATTGTATTTATGCCTAGTAACACAACAGAATTTTAGAATTTAACTCAGAATTTTAGCCGCAAGTTTGTTGGCATGTAGACTGCCTATCTTTCTGTACAAAACACCTAACAGATGATGATCTTGGTCATGCAGATACATGCAATGAATACTTATTTCCTTTACTGAACCAATCCAAGAGCAATTCTGCAATGGGCCATGTTTGACAAAATAAGCTTTAAAAGCTTCTTGAGGATCTATACCCATCTGTACCTATCTTGCAGCATTCATGCCCACCATCATTCTCCTCATAGTGCCTGTAACTTCCACTGATACGTATTGAAGCACCTTGTTATTAAATAAAGTTACCGTGTGATTTTGCCAATAATAAATAAGTTCTACAGTTGGTAATGTGCCTACACTGGCCTGGTTTAAAAAAAACCCAAACAACTGAAAGTGTCTGTCTTATGCTATTAAAAACTAAGCTCTGCTTATTAACAGAGAGTTGTATCTGGCAAAGAGCACATTGTGTTTAGTACACATTAAAACCTGCAAGTAGCATGCTCCCCATGAAAACTGACTGTAGTGGGTTTTTTTTGTCAGCAATCTTTGATATTGGTGATTGGGTTTCATTAACTTTGCAGTCCCTAGCTGGGACAGATGCTATGGATCTGTTCTTTCTCTTCCAAGAAGTCTCAGCCTGTTCTGACCTACAAAGCTCTCAGTCTGTCACCTGCTGTGTTGACTGTGGATGTAAGGCTGTAACATCAGTTGCCTCTTTTTTTACATCTCTTAGTGATGTGGTATTTGCTGTTGCAGTGCTTGATCAGAACAGGAATCTAATGAGGAAAATTCTGCGTAAAACTGCATCCAGCCAAAATAGCTGTAATACAGTTAATGGACTCAGAGGCAGAGAGGGGTCTAAAGGTAGGAAGGATGAATCTATTGTGATAGAGTGGAACAGGTTTTATAAATAAATAAACAAATAAAAATTAGAGCTGCTCTTGGGCCCAGGCCTCTTCAAGACTTCTAGATAGAAGCTCTTAAATGCTTCTTGTATTTGTATGCACTTAAAAGCAGTCTTGTCTTGTGGATAGACACGTACATGACTACTAGATACACCTTTTACAGTGGGCTGTATGTCAGAAAGACTGTTCACACAGTACAGTATTTTACTTGCCACAGTGTAAGTGTTCTGCTAATTTTTGCACTGACAACACTGACTTCCTGACTGCAGCCAAGGCAGTAGTGTATACGGTTTCAAGCTACAGGACAGGCTATATCCCCTTGTCCAATGGCTATGTCACTAATAGCTGAATCATGTTTTTATTGTTTAACTGCCTTGGAGAAAGCAAAAGCCTACTTTTTTTAAATGTAAAAAATAACTCTGGAATGTGTTTCCCCATTAAATACAGACATTTAGAGTACAGTGTTAAACCCAGACGTTCTTTCATGTGTACATCCAAATAAAAACACAGAAGTGGGAATGTGAACTTTTTCTCTATTTAAAAAGGCAAAAAAGTTTGTTCTTTTCCCAATTTGTACATACACTCCTGCATATTAGCAAAAATAAATTTTATAAATCAATAAACAAGTTCACTGCAGGGTTTAGACATGGTCTGGCTCAAACAACCAAAGACCTCTTATGAGAGGTAGCAAAGCCATCTTTTGATGTGGTTTTAGGTACACGGCTTTATTGACTGGCTTTTGATAATTATCTTGACTTCTCTGTTTATAAAATATGAACTCCCTGCTAGAAACCTTCTAAAAATACCTCCTTCTGAGAGGAACAGTGAAAAAAATGAGACAGTTGGCTTCACATGAGGTGTAACTGGTTGCAGAGAGCACTTATGTGCACTGCTAGGGAAAAAAGTGAACCTCTTCCAGAAAGTCTCCTATACACATCACTTCTAGGGAAGGCATGATGTGTATTTTCTCTGCCTCTGTAACTGCTGCCCTTTTGTCATGCTCCCAGGCTTGCCTTTGTTAGACCTATTAAACATCTTTATGATCTACTGGGCCAGCACAGTGACTTAGAAAATCAGAGAACAGCCAAGCCTGACAGAACTGGACTGAAACTAGCTGGATCCAGGGTTTTCTCAAGACCTATGGGTGAAGATTTCTTTTGAAGTGTTTTCAGTTTCACTGTCTAGCTGATCAGGAAAACATACCTGAGGCAGAGAACTGCCTCGGAATCAGAAGCCTGGAGAGAACTAAAATGCTCCATAAGCATTCAAATTCTCCATTGGATTGCAGCATCTGTCCCTCAGCATCATTGTGTGATAATCAAAAACACAGCACAAAAAAGAGTGGCTGGAACTATCCAGTGAAGAGACACAATGTAGGAAAATACTAGTGTTACTTGGCTGGACGAAGCCTTGGGTGGCATGGTTTAGTGTGAGGTGTCCCTGCTTATGGCAGGGGGGTTGGAACTAGATGATCTTGAAGTCCTTTCCAACCCTAACTATTCTATGATTCTGTGGTGTTCTAGAGAGCTGTTTTAATACAAATGCCAAACCTAACATACAACTGCTTACCATGAGAACATGGAAGGATTCTGAGCTTGTCTCCATCCTCATATTCATCCAGACAAATGGCACATACATCGTATTCATCTCCTGAAGCACAGAATTAAGAATCAGTTTAACATATTTGCAACAGACCTTTGCAAACACATGCATACAGGTTCTCTTACTGAGCTCCTCCTAGTAAGTCTTCCCTGTCGTAGGGACAGAAGCCCATGTGCCAGCAGGCTAAACTGCAAGCTTTCCTACCACTTGACTAACAAGTTAAGGGACTGGATAGCTACATGGTCAAGTGATCCAATGTGTATTTGTACATGCTATCACAAGGGCAGTCATCTGCTCAACATGTGGTGCTAGGGTGCCTGCATCCTGGTTATATGCCTTGTGATAGGAAAGCAAAGGCACCAGTGATAAAAGACTGGACAGGAAAAAAAGACTGCCCAGAAGAGGACACCCCAGATATCACAAAGAACTATGTCATTCCCTGCATATTTTGATATTTTGGCTAAGTATTCATAACAGGAACCCTAGACCAAGTCTGCCTGTTCCCAATCTGTACCATCTTCACAGCTGCTTTTTGACATTCCACTGTGCAGCAGTTTACATTTCACCACCTTCAGGGGCTAAGAACCTTGGTCTTACCATACAGCAGAGGAGCTAGGGAAGTACAGAGGTATGTGAGAAAGAGTATCTGCAGAAAAGGTTCACTATCTCATATTAAAATACCTAAGGGAGAAAGCATACAGCAAGGCAGCAACCCCCATGAGAGAAATGAGGTCACCTCAAGGTAAAAGAAACAAGGGCTGAGATGCTGTATCTCATTCCCAGTGCCCCTCAGGGCCTCCTTCCCTTCCTTAAAAATTCCACCTAACCTGAGCCACATACATCCCACAAGTGTTACTCATCAGTTACCTTCACAACTCTATTCTCTACTCCCGTGTTCCACAGCATCACCTTAATCCTCTCCCAGTAAACTTCTGTCAAGTCTTTTCCTGACTATCTGCCTCACCAGAACTTCATTGCTGCACATCACTCCAAGGCCTGACATTGAAAATGTCAGATTTAAATGCATAAGACTGACACGTGCTAGGGCTAGAGTTAATAGCCAAAAGAATGTCTTCATATACTTAGTTCACCTTTCAACATACACATATCACCCACAGTAACCTGTGACACACCAGAGTTTAGCACAAATTTACAGGGTTTTTTAATACCAAATCCTATATTACTTCCCAAAGCACTTTCCAGATTACATACAGGAGACTGACACCACAGTTCACACTCCAGGCTTGTTCAAAGAAATTGGTGCAATACACAACAGGCAAGTTGTCAAAGTGTTATTCTAGGGAAAAGGTGGAAATAATGGGGCAGACTTTAGTAGTGCGTAGCTACAGTAGGCCCATACTTTGGTCATGAGCTTACTCTACATTACCAGAAAGGACTGCAGTTGAAGGAAACTGGCAGATTTTGCATTACTCAGAAGAGATGTTTCAACACAAAAGCCTGTAATGAAACTTCATGGCAGGAAAGAATTTCCAGGAAACTCAGCTCAAAATTCATTTTGATACCATCCTCCTAAATCCAGTGCTTTTCTACAGATGGCAAAATTAACTAATTAGGTACTTAGAGTCAGTTTTCAAATAAAAACTTAGTTTTCATAATGCAACTCAGCATGGTTCTGTATCTGTTTAGTACAAGTAAGGAGACCAACTACATCAGAGTAGAAAAACTAAGAGCTCTACATCAGTATCAAAGGAGCTGTGCTTTCCAAGAAAACCGCAGAAAGGTAACAGAAGTAACACCAGAGGCACAGAAGATGAATAGCCATTGTCAGCTCAAATTTCAAGTATGACATGAAAATCGGTTTTCAGGGAAAGAGGATCCGCAAAATTAAATTGCTCACCAACAGATGAGACAAAGTTGTACTATTTTTCTGCTCATGAGCTCATAAGATCATTAATAAAGCACAAAAATTCAAAACTTAAGTTCTAAAAAGCAACTTGACCAGGATTTTTCATTAACTGTGTAACAATGTCCTTCACTGAGAAAAATAACCTTTCTTTGCAAATGTAAAAATCTCAAATAAAACCCAACACAAAAATACTAATTCCAAAATGCAGGATGCTGTCAGTCTAATGCAGCATAACAGTTTTTCCAGTTTAGTCTTCAAACAATCTTTAACTCGCATGATCAGTCTTGATCATGTTTAAATACTTCTCATAATAGAAATTAAAAAAACATACCGAAGAATTACAGTAGTAGCCTAACAGTATTCATATATCCACACAGAAATAACTGTACCCTCAGCTTTTAAATAAGGACATGCCCTATACTTCACATTACCAGACCAAGGGAAGCACTCCTCTGCTCTGATTCAGGATTTCTGCAAGCTTGCTTTTGTAGATAATTTTAACAAAAGTGAGCTTCCTTTTCCTTGGGTTGCCCAGGGAGGTTGTGAGTGCTCCATCCCTGGTGGTGTTCAAGGCCAGGTTGGACACAGCCTTGGGTGACATGGTTTAGTGTGAGGTGTCCCTGCCCATGGCAGGGGGGTTCAAACTTGATGATCTTAAGGTCCTTTCCAACCCTAACTATTCTATGATTCTAAGAACTGAGCCAGCTCATTAACAATCAGGCTGTTTTAATTTATCTGAATTCGTGTTTAGTGTCATAGAATAGTTAGGGTTGGAAAGGACTTAAGATCATCTGGTTCCAACCCCCCTGCCATAAGCAGGGACACCCCACACTAAACCATGCCACACAAGGCTTCATCCAACAGGTGCTTGTGTAGATTTAAAAATTTTCAGGGCTTTTCTAAAGGTGCTGTCAATTTTTTGACAAAATACAGACAACACGTGGTGGCGCTCATGTGGAATTTGTCTCCCATAGGGTGGAAACCATGGAATAGGATTTTATGCAGGATCGTGACTGTCACATGTGGCTCCTGTGCCAATATTATTTTTTTTTTCCCCACAAGGACTTTGATAATTCAAAAGTACTAAAACCAAAATAGACATCTACTCAAGACGAAAGCAGGAAAAACCATAAAGCATGTGAAGCATGTACAGACCATGGTACTAGGTCTATATTTGGAAGGCAGTAAGGAAAGCCTACTTGCATGCAATTATTTTCTTGCCTCATTCAAAAGGCTTGTTCTTGTATTCCTTGTACAACCTCGACTCCTCTAATAAGCAACGGAATACAAAATGAGCCCTCTCATTTTACCAAAATACTGGATACACTCGATTGCTCCTGTTTTATGATTGCCATGACAGAATTTATACTGAATCTGTATTTTGCCCGTGCCTAATACTTCCACTTTAAAACAGAACAAAAACTGGTAACTTTTGTCTTTCCAAAGGTATGACACAAACAAAACATTTCAAACAGTACTCAGTTTGAACAGTACAGCAGAAACAAACCCAAGGCACGTAAGATGTTCTTAAAAGGCAACTTCTTCACGTTATTAAAAGGATCTATTTGTGGGTGTTAAGATAGATGACAAGAACTATTCACACCTATATAGTAACAGACTGATCTCTCATGCACTAAGGTCTTGTGTTACCTAATGCCTGGCTTCTCCATTATTACAGATCACACTAAATAAACCAGCCAGTGGCACGGGTACCATTAACAAAGAAACAGCAAATGAAACAGCAAATGAGTTAAATTACAGGTTTGCTAAAGCTAGTGGTTTGACAGGCAAAAAAGGTATGGAAGCAAGACTGCGAAGATAAGTGAAGGAGCACATCTGCAATGTGCTTCAGTACTGGCAAAGGTAAATTACAGAGATTAGTACATATGCAGTAATTACATTGCTTTAATTAAAAACATTTTTAAACTAGAAAATAATAAAAGGAATTAATGCAAAAACCACAAATTGTATTGATAGAGCATTGTAACATTAAGTATTCAGCTTCCACTGGAGCACTGCAAAGTAGTAAACAAGCCAACTCTTAGTTTATAAGGATATGAAAGAAAGTGGACGGAGATTTTCATTATTTTATCTTAGCATGCAAAACATCAGAGTTATGTTGCAACTCAGGACCTCCCAGTTCATGGGTCTATTTTCCAAATCTCAGAAATCCATTCTTAAAACCAAATTCTCATCTGTTTCCCCAAAGACAAATTCCAAGGGCTTCTGTGGTAGCATAGAAGTCTGTAAAAGGTGGTTCATGTTACTTTTGTTAATATATATTATTCAACATAAAGGCAGAGCAGATGATCACCACTGGAAAACAACACTGTGGCAATCTGGCATTTCAAAATTAGCACAGTGGACATGAGAACCAGTTTTCCTGATAGTCCCTATACAAGAAGAGAAGATAAAGGGAAAGAAGGAGAGAAAAAAAACCAACCAGACAAAACCCACTTCATGGGCAGGTAGGAAAAGTCAGAGTGATTAAATAGAGCCCATTACTGCCAGACCTAGATCACTGACATACGAGTTTTTGTCTAATGTAACACAGTGAAGTACTTCAGCTATAGCTTTTAAAAGAAAAATTGCTTCTTCTTTTGCTATGACATTCCTTCTCTCTGTTGTTCCTATTAGTCAAACCACGTTTATGGATCATTTATAATCAGCACATTATCATCATGTTCAATGCAGAAATGAGTGTTAACCATCAGTCAGTACTGTCAAGGGTATCACAGCTCAGAGAAAATGAAAATTAAAAAAACCCCCACATTCCAATAACACTTGTCTTTTTATCCCCCCACTAGTCATTCAACATGTGTAAGGAATACCAGAAAAATGATAGCACACTGCTCTTGAATAGGCTTATCTCCCTAAGACATCCCCACGCAAATGAACATCAGCACATTCAGAAAAAAATGACACAATGGTAAAGCATCACATCCATTTCTGGGCCATGTAAAGACAGATAAACTTTTCTAGTAATGCTGATCCTTCATGACAATATGCTCCTCGAAGAACAGATTTAATTTCTGAAAGAGACACTTTGCAGACAACTTTTTTCTGAAATACCCATTACTGTACTTTAGAAGCTGACTCAGAATCACCAAAAATTGGGGAAAAAGTATGGAAACTGCTACAAGTTACACAAAAGGTCAAATCACTGCTAGGGTCTGCGTATTTGTCAGCAGGTGGTGAGCGGTTGTATTCTCACCCCTTGTTATTTCCCTTATCATTGTTATTATTGGTGGCAGCAGTAGTGGTTTGTTTTATACCTTAGTTACTGGGCTGTTCTTATCTCGACCCATGGAAGTTACATTCTTTTGATTCTCCTCCCCATCCCTCTGGGAGCAGGGCAGCATGGGGAAGGTGGGGGAGCGAGCAAACAGCAGCATGGTTCTGAGTTACCACCTGGGCTTAAACCACAACAGTATCTTACTGAAATAAACTGTGTATGAAAAGTCTTTAGTATTATCTTCTACCTACTTGGCACATACAAATAAAGTATTTTCAGAAACAAAGAATTACCCATCCACATATATGTGCACTTGTGAACAATGAAAAATGCAAGAACAAAACTGCCAAGACCGTCAGACCTTATGACTTGTTTTCTCTATTAGACCATAAGTGTACTTTGCATTTAAGCGAACGGGTCAGTAATGATCAGTTATACTCCCATTTGCAGGGAGAAAAAAAAATAATTTAGGAATACACAGTAAACAGCAGAACTGCATTTACTCTGGAGCAGATTTTTAGGAAGCCTTGAGATACGTCTATTCCCCACTATTCTCAATTATATATTATCAATCAGCATATAAAGATAAGTACACAAAAATTCAATACATAAAAATATGTATTTACTTAAAATGAAACATACTCTTACAGCTGATTATCTGACCCATATATTGGGGCTTTCTTCATGTGTGTATGAAGCATTTCAAAGATGACTGCAGAAGTAAAACCCCTTTTTCACCTAACAGCTCCATATTTAGAAGTCTTGTGTCTGTGTCAACTCCCAAATTCTGGGTTCTTTATCACTCATCTAACCACTCACTTGCGATCTTCAGTTTTCAACACTCAATGTAGAAAAAAATTGCTCTGTTCATTTTTAATTTCTTAATGATATGCCCACACATTTCTTCCTTTTGCAGCATTCCATCTTCACTAAATTTACAGTATTTTCTTTTCTATGGGAGTGAGAGGTTACACTGGAATTTCACTGATGTTAAAATCTAAAAACCTTTTCAGTCTTTGCTAGATTCTATTTTAGTTAAGCTAACGTGGAAATAATGTCATGCATTTCTGAAAAACAAATTCTACAATAACTACCAATTCGCATCTAAGCTATAAATCTTCTGAATATTCAGATTCAAAGATCAAATTACAGACACATTAAATGGATGTCTTTTTTTGCTGTGTTCACTTTTGTTATAAAGACATTCATACAAAAGATATAAACCCTCACTGACTTTTGCATGACCCAACTGTAATCCATTTGTAAGGAACCACAACACAACAATCAAAAAAACCCCACCAGCCTGGAAAATACAGAGTACACTGCGTTCTGTGGAATTATCCAAAAGCAAGACTTGTTGATTCAGACTTTGCAAAGATAGTCAATGTTTCTGCATCTGCTACTCATTACAGAAATACTAAGTGCCTGATCTAAAGCCTACTGAAATCAGTAAAAAAATTTCCATGTATTATGGTGGTATTTGACTTATATCCTATTCAGAGATTATTCATGTATTTTCTGTGTTAACAACTCTAGTTATATCAGGGTGCGATCCCTCATACAGAACAAGCATCTTCATTACATCATCATTTGCCTATTAACCTATAAAATTCTAGACAACCACTAAAGCCAACTTTCCCTTAAAAACCTTTTACAGTGAAACCATTTATTATGCAGTTCATGATACAAAAACCAAGGCAAGAAACAAGAAATAGTTAACTACTGAAGCTAAGACACCATAGATACTAACATTTCAATACTAACGGATTTTTAAGAATACACTGGAGGCAAAAAGAAAATCCAGAATTCCTGAAAACAGGATTATAGTCCACAGGAGTTAGTTTCACCCATCCTTCCAAAACAAAAGGTTAAGATTGTTTGGATAGAACATAAAGAGATCTGAAGTAAGTGGACTGTGCAATAATGTCCTGAGAAAGCCTGTGTCTCACAAAGAAACATGCAGCGATGTATTTTCATTGTAATCACTAGAGACAATATACTGCAAGTACTAGGTCAACTTCTGTCCTTTTAATTAAAGGACTTAAAGTAATGTAAGAGATACATTTCACAGCAGTAGAACCAAAGTGATCATTTGCTTAAAGAAACTGAAATTCTAGCTGAACAAATAAGCTTTTTGTTCTGTTCTTCAAACGCCACTGAATGCAGTGGCTACCTAGAGATACACAGCCAGGTTGCTTTCCAATGACTGACAGAGCTCCAAACAATTCATATAGTGTAAGATTCAGCAAAAGCAAAGAGGAAGGAGAATAAGGAAATGAGCAGTAAGATATGTTCAAATACTGGCTACTTAGTCACATAATTCTTGAGATTTTCAGTTGATTGTATGCACCTATAGTAAGACCTTCTTGAAGCAACATTTTTCTTGCAAATTTTAATATAAGGTAGAATATAATTATTTTTATTCTAATTTGATGTTACAAGGAATCAAGAAGAGGAAACACAATTAAGGTTAATTTTACTGGCTTATGATACTTTTTCAGGGTTAATTTGAAATCCCAAGCCTTGTAGCAAGGTTCAGTCAACCCTGCAGAAGAAAACCCTTCACTTTTTATTTTCCTTTGAGGCTGACTAACATTGCACAAACATGGCATCACTCAAATTGAACACCTGCTTTGCACAGTGAGAGAGATGTCATGAATAATACAAGTTGGCTTTATCAGGGGCAAAGAACAGTAAGCTGTCCTATCCTTGAATCCAGGCATATCCTCTAACATGGTCTCTGTGCCTCAGAAAATACACTCTTTATTGACATGTGTTATGTGGTAGTTGTTTCAAGTAAGTACTTTTACTACCTTTTCCTCTCATGCCTTGCAATAGCTTCTGTGAATGAACAATGATAACACATGTAAAAAAAAACAAAATGAAGTAGCAGATTTTTTTTTCCACTTTTAAGGAATAGATTACAACACAGAAGGAATTATAGCAGCTTTTCTATTTCACTGAATAAAGTAACAGCTTGGTTTCTCATCTTGTCATTAGATACTGCATAAAAACGAATCACTACAAAGAATCACAACAGCAAGTATTTTGGCATTAAATTTAAATCTCTCTTGCCCTGACAGAAGTACGGTGATTGAATGAAAAGACCACTCCTCTGGAAAATCAGATCATTATACCCAAAAGATAGTTCTGGTTTATAGTCTCCAATATGTCAGGCAACTTATATACCACTAGTATCCCAGTTTCCAGACAATCACAGAGCTGGACATAGTCCTTCAGCAGGGAGTTCCAAATAATGCATCAGTGACTGACTGCTGTGGTCATTGTTAATGACAGCACAACAAGGGATTTTTGTGGAAATTCTGTACCAATTAACCAACATTTTAATTCTCAGCTGGAGTCTGTGTGTGGTATCAGTTGTGCTTCAGTTACAGAAATCTTAAAACTCTTCTAGTTCAGTCAGAACAGGGTCAAGTATTTCATGTACTTTCACTCCAAACGCTATTTCAAGCATACTCAAAATTATCTCCAAAACTACAAATACCCCTCAATTTAGAGTGTTCTTTGGTGTTAAAAACAATGGGGACTAATTAGTTAGACAAAGAATGATTCACTTGCCTTTCTTAAATTTATGTACAGGAATTTTCTTAAGCTGATCCTTCCTAAGCCGATTCCTTCTTGCTCTGTGTCTGTCTTGCACAAATTTTGTTATCTGGAAGCGGACATAAGACAAAACAAAAAGTTCAACAAGTAAACGAACCATAAAACTATTTTGATTTATGAGTCTACACAGTAAGTCAAAAGGGAATCCTGGCTCTAACTGAATCACTACTTCCCTGCCTGAACTCAAGGATGAAGCCAAAGAAGTTTTCAATGACCAGGACACTTGAGACTTTGAAACGAAACAGGGGAAGAAAAAAAAGTCTATACTATATAAAATAATGGCTGTTGCGGCAATTCTCTATCAAAGCCACGTATAATGGTGTGGCACATTTCAACACATAACACAATTCATTGAGTGGGTCTGCTCACAGTTTTGGATTATTACAGCTCTCTTGGATTATTACTCCCACATTCATCAGAACTGTTTCCAAAGTAGGTGTAGTTTAGGAATGATTAAAGGGGTTACTTCCAGCCATAGTTAGTTGTTGTCTTCAACTATAACAAAGACACTGTTCCCATTTTCTTAATAGTCCCTAATGCTATTTCTGTTCAGTTTCTAATTCTAGCATCTGTGACACAACATTCTTTTTTTGCAATATAATGACAGACAAGCAAAGGACCTTAACCAAAGTAGACACACTAACATTTGAAACCTGCAGAAATACTCTACATCTACCTACGCTGTGGGCAAGGTAAACAACGAGAGAGTATTAATATTATAAACTGCATTAACATCTCTCACTTCAGAAATCCCTGAAAGGCACTGGCATACTTCATAACAGATTATTTTTTAAAAAGTATGAGTGTATGTATATTATTCACAAATACTATTAGGAACATTTGAAACTGTAATTGGGTTTTGCCAAAATAAAATTTACTTACTCTTTTGCATGGCACCTGTCTTCATTCTTTAAGTATCTTTGGATCTAAACTGTTTGTTCAGACTCTCTTTTTACCCCATATGTATGCATAAACTGCAGTTTTACTTCTGTAATTCAGGTATTTAGTAACTATGGAAAAGCCTCAGATTAATTTCTTAGTTAAAAACAATATTTCCTGAAATAAGCAGGGCCAAAACCACAAATGAATGAGGACCAAATTCAACCCAATTGTAGTATCATTACTTCATGTGCCCTCATCTCCTGTGTCCAACCCAAATCATTCTGTGATTTAATCGCTTCTGATAAGAGAACACACTTATGCCCTACAGTCAAAACACTTCACTAAATTTGTTTAGCTCACTCCTGTAACATTTGTAATCACACTCTGGATGCAGAAAACTGCTGTTTTCATAGTGAGGGAACACCTGAAATTCTAAGGAGACATGGCCTTCCAGTGGGATTAGCACTGTGTTATGCAGCTCTGGGTTCCCTGTTAAAGCAATTGGTGCAAATTAGTCTGTAACTTAGTTCATTTATTTACCTGTAGGTAACAGCATTGAAGTCCAGCACTAACTTAATTAAAAACAAAAGCAGCTAAACTGGTGAAAAATTCTGAAGTGAAATATGAAGAAATATTCTCAGAGTAAAAACCATCTCTTATTTCTGAATTTCCACAGTGGTCATGTTAAAAACCAAGCTCATACTCCTCATAACAACAGTATTGTTATGTCACTAATGTCAACAGTGTATGTCTCCTCTCCTTCATTAATTTTGTCTTCAATGGTAACAATCCAAATTGTTGTTTAAATAAGAGACCCCCTAACTATTCTTATTACCTTCATTCCCTCATTAGTACCCTTCCAAAAAATGATAGCTCAGGGCTTCACACTGTATTTTGATAAGGTGCAAAGCAAGTATTTACGATTTTCAAAATGATACTACAGCCCCTTTCACAGTGTTCTACATTCGATTTATTAGATTACTAGTATTTTGCTTCAATTTTCAACTTAGGTGTACTTTAAGCAGATTATTAGAGCTGCTCAAGCTAGAATACTGATAGTCTTGGAACAGATGTTCAAAGAATATTATCCCTGGGTAATGGCTCTCTGTTAGACATATCATCTCTCCTCACCTCAAAGTGCTGACCCTCAGGATACAATAAGGCCATACGTTCACCCAATTAATTGAGATAAAGTCCTCCAATCAAGGTTATCACCAAAAGGTCAGACAAAGCATTGGTGAATTCTACATCATCTCTAGCTGACCACTTCTGCTTTGTTTTCAGAGAGCTGTTGCAATTCTGATTATGCCAAATATGCCCAAGATTGTCAATGAAATACATAACTTGCAGTAAAAAAAACTACTAACAAAGAAATATTTTAATAAAATGCTATAGAACAGTTGATGCCTTACTTGATTTTTATCAAAAAGTAAAATAATAAATTGGTCAGAGACCAGCAGAGATTCCAAGAAGTGGGATGCCAAGTATTCTGAAATAACAAAATTTAAATAGCATAGCTATGTATATGAGATACATGTCCTCTATAGGTAATGTATATGCTGTAAAGTCATATTCTGTATGCTGTAACATGTTCTAAGCTTGCTGATCCATTAACTACACCTGCAGTAATAAACTGCAATGTGAAACAAGGGACTAAAGTTTATTATGCAGTACAAGTTTGTTAATGTTGGACATAGTCTCAGCATATGAAAGCACAAGGATAAATAACAAAGGGTAGCATTGAAGATAATTCTTTTTAAGTAGTTACATGCCAAGTAGAACATCCTAAGGGATGCCTTAAAGATACTGCTTTGCCAAAATTCTGCACCTGTTTATTTTACTGAAAAAATAAAGGATTACAAGTACAGGTACGTACAGTACACAGGGTTTTCCCTGTTATCATAGGATAGTTTGCTCAAGGCTTCACCCAACCTGGCCTTGAACACTGCCAGGGATGGAGCATTTACCATGTCTTTCAGCAACCAGTTCCAGTGCCTCATCACCCTCACAGGAAAAAACTTATTCCTTATATCTAACCTGAACTTCCACTGTTCAAGGTTTGACCCCCATACCCTTTGTCCTGTTGCTGCAGTCCCCAATGAAGAGTCCCTTCCCAGCATCCTTGTAGGCCCCCTTCAGATACTGGAAGGCTGCTATGAGGTTTCCATGCAGCTTTCTCTTCTGCAGGCTTAACAGCCCCATCTTTCTCAGCTTGTCTTCATACAAGAGATGCTCAAACCCACTTATGACCCTCCTCTGGACTTGCTCCAACAGCTGCATGTGCTTCTTATGTTAGGGACATCAGAACTGTACACAGAACTGCAAGTAGGGTCTCGCAAAAACAAAGTAGAGGGGCAGGACCACCTCCTTCGACCTTTCTTTACTGTATCCCTTCATTTAAATTTAGTAAATGACAGTTTTTTATGATCATATGAAAGAAAAAATGTTATTAGAAGAAGAAACTTACCATAAATATGACGATGAGAATAAGACAAATCCCTACTATTATTAAGAAAGGGATTAAGTAGTACTCCAAAGGAAGACTGAACTCTGGGATTAACACAACATGGCCACTGTGGGGAGAAAAAGATAACACTTTCTAAATAAGTTAGAAGTTAATAATGAATTAAAGTATAAGTAAAATGAAAAAAAAAACCCAAACAAAAACCAACCTACTGAAATAAAGCATTATCACTAGGCACACTAAAGGAATATCTATGTATGCACAAAAACATAGAAAATTCATCTGATAGCCATATAATATAAAGACAACAACAAATTAAAGGATAAAACAATGTTTCTTTGAACATTTTGGGGAGTCAAAACTACTTACTGACTTCAATCATAAATACATCTAAAGCAAACAGGGAAACAATCTCATAGCTGCTTAGATAGCAGAATGAGAAAAACATAACATAGAATCATAGAATACTTAAGGTTGGAAAGGATTTTAAGATCATCTAGTTCCAACCCCCCTGCCATGAGCAGGGACACCATACATTAAACGTGACTCTGTCATAAACATTAAACTCTGTCAAAGCATACTGTGAAATCACTCTTATTTACTAAAGTTTCCTGGGTTATATGGAAGGTTTAGTTTCAAATCATGTAGTAAGGTGCACCATCTGTCCTCTGAGGAGTCAATAAAATACAGTACAGTAACCAAACGTCTTTCTAGGCAACCTGATACAGATGCTGTCAACTGGATATCTGAATAGCAGTATGTGTTAATACCTGAGGAAGTAAAATGCCATTATTATTCTGTTGAAACAAGCAGTCATACACCTGAGAAAGTACAATGTATAAAAGTGTTATTAGTTCTAAAACCACTACTCTTGTGGAACCACATTTTACTCATTAAGTTGTTTCATCAACAAGGTGTCTACTTGAGAATGATAACACAACCTAGTTCTGATTTACTCAGTGAAAGGACAGGCAAACCTACAGAAGCAAGACTGTTAGACTAATAACAAAACACAACTCCTTTTCCACCCTATTCAAGGTGCATTTTTTAACCATCTTGTTCTCACAATGCTTTTCAAGTTTTAAACTTAAAAGCAGAACAGAAGCAGTACAAACCCAATCATGCATGCTGTTAGAATCATCTTAAACGATTCCTACAGATTTACCTAGCATAGAAAGTTATCTGTGATTTGTTCTAGAAATATTAATAAAGGATGATTCCCTCCCCCCAACCAAAGACCAGCATCTGACTTCAATGGGAACTGAAATACATTGTAAGGAGGAGCGTGACCAGCAGGTAGAAGGAGGTGATCTTGCCCCTCTATTCTGCTCTCGTGAGACCTCACCTGGAGTATTGTGTGCAGTTCTGGTGTCCTCAACATAAAAAGGACATGGAACTGTTGGAACAAGTCCAGAGGAGGGCCACAAAGTTGATCAGGGAAGCATCTCCNACTGTTGGAACAAGTCCAGAGGAGGGCCACAAAGTTGATCAGGGGACTGAAGCATCTCCCATACGAAGACAGGCTGAGATAGCTGGGGCTGTTCAGCCTGGAGAAGAGAAGGCTGCATGGAGACCTCATAGCAGCCTTCCAGTATCTGAAGGGGGCCTAATAGGGATGCTGGGGAGCGGCTCTTCAGTAGGGACTATAGTGACAGGACAAGGGGTAATGGGTTCAAACTTAAACAGGAGAGGTTTAGATTGGATATAAGGAAGAAATTCTTTCCTGTTAGGGTGGTGAGATGCTGGAATGGGTTGCCCAGGGAGGTTGTGAGTGCTCCATCCCTGGCAGTGTTCAAGGCCAGATTGGATGAAGCATTGGGTGCCACGGTTTAGTGTGAGGTGTCCCTGCTTATGGCAGGGGGGTTGGAACTAGATGATCTTAGGGTCCTTTCCAACCCTAACTCTTCTATGGTTCTAATAACACTCACAAGCGTTTCTGTGATTCCTAAATCATTAGATAAACTCATGTTTAACGCTTTATGAAAATAGAGGAGTAGCATTTCCTAAATAAACGGTAACCTTCCTGCAGAAAACAAATTTACATTGAGTTTTTAAATCTTTTCTGCCCGTTTCTTTCAGGCACACAGTTTTACCTGGAATACCTACAGCCCCTGTCATCAAAGCATCCTATGTTAAACCCATAAATATTAAAAAAGAGGCAATGACTTAATGCAAGGAATAACACAGCTACATATGAGATAACTTACCCCTTTTCATAAGTAAATTCTTCTTTAAGAGAATTAGCTGACGTCTCACCAATAAAGACAGAAGGAATGTCAATCTTCTTTAAAACCTCAACTGTGTTTAAAAAAAGGTAGGAAAAACCCTATGATTATGCAGACACTATGGGCATTCTTAAGGCAAAAGACTTTTCAACATTATGAGACTACTACAACATAAAGACATTTTAACATAATGACATATAGACTGATATATGTATATACCATATCTTTACATCACTTAAGAAGCGATAATATTTTTCCCACAAAATAGCTTGGTATTTTATTGCAGGTACAGAAATCAATATTCTTAGTGGAACATTTAAAGGGAAATACAGCCAAAATATTTTTACAAAAGAAGATCATCAGAGTAAGCTTAACCAGATCACTCTTATTCAGAGACTTTGTCAGTCACACATCTCCACTAATTTCCAAAATTTCTGGAATTAGGATTTTGTTATCTGTTACTGTAAATTTTAATTAATCTTTCTTCCCTCCTTTTCATCCTAATTATAAGGGAACATACTGGAAACAGCTTTGGATAGAAAAGGTCAAAAAAGCAGGAAGAACACAATGAATAAATCCCAGATTTTTACTTCAGTCTCGAGAAACTGAATGCAACTTTCTCCTCCCCCTTCACTGCTTAATAGTGAAGATGATAAGAAGCTCAAAAGATGTAGCACAAATGAATAACATTGCAAGATAAATCCCATATTGTAGAAAACCTCCTCAGCTTCACATTATATTGATTTGCACCTCTGACTTATGCTTCACATTTTAAGGGTCAAAGTATCTTCAGTTTAGTTAATAGCAAAGCATTCAGGTTTCCCAAGGCAAAAGCATATACGGCTTAGCGTCACCTCACACCACCCAAGTGTGCATTTGTTGCGAATGTGTTCTACATTTTGATTTTGCAGCAAAACCTGAAAATAACAGTCATGTGGGTTGTGAACTCATCAAAATCACTTTCATGTAGCTTTCTGGGCTACCTAGCTGCCATTTAGTTTGCTGAAAATTCACTTCCTAGTTTACTCAATGGTGTTTCCACATGGAAGGACTTTTTTTTGTTCTCATTTATGTTCTTGTTCCATATTGAGCATGCTCAAAAACTAAACAAAATAAACAAAAGCCACAATGAAAGTCATGACAGCACTACAGACAGAAAACATACACCATAAAACAAAACAAAAGTTTTGACTAGATCACAAGCTGTTCTAACACATTCACTCTATATAAGATTAAAATTGGAACAACTAGCATCATCATCAGAAAATGGTGCACTGGTCTCTGAAGATTCTTTTCCAACTGAAAACCTGAAAATACGTAATATGCATTCATAGGAAATTAGAATCCATTTGTCCAAGGGAACAGAAAACATGCACAACAGTGCAACCACAAAATTACTGAACTACTATCAAAGACTAAAAAGCTGTATTTTAAAGTTTGATTTCCTTCCAATACAGTAGTTTAATTTTATTATATTTCTACTTAAGACCATATCAACTATTTTCCACATCAGTTATACAAGTCTATCTCAAATTTAATCCTGAACAGCTGAACTAAAATTTAAAGGAAAACAAAAAGAAACACCCAGAGAACACACAAACTTAGTGCCACAAATAATACACAAGTAGATACATACTTATACAAGCATCTCCTATTTTAAAATATTAAAAGGAGGATTTCTGGTTGGCGTGGATTTTTCTGTAGTTTTTTGTTTTGTTTCTGGTTTTGTTTTTTGTGGTGTTTGTGGTTTTGTTGCTGGATTGAGTTTTTTTGCTGTGTTCTTTGTTGGGGTGGTTTGAGAGAGTTCAATTTGTAGCTTGTTTTAGGTTTTTTTGGTTGTTCATTCGGGGGTTTTTTGTTGGTTTTTTTGGAGTTTGCTGTTGTTGGATTTTGGGTTTTTTTTTTTTTT
>NDXB01019795.1:20451-40808 GCA_002631895.1 Agapornis roseicollis | reverse complement strand
TTTTTTTTTGGTTTTTTTGGTTTTTTGTTTGGGTGTTTTTTTTTGGTTTTTTTGGGGTTTGTTTTTTTTGGTTTTTGGGTTTTTTTTTTTTTTTTAGTGTGAGTTCATCATAATACTTTATACTGATATTAATACTGTACACTAGTGGGTGAAATGATTTTCAAACAGGAGAGAAGAAGTGATACCTGTACTTACTGTCGTTGGATCCCATGCTTATGAGGTCATCAGAATCAACATTGTGAACTATAGCTGCTTTGTATCCAGCTCTCTGGGCATTTAAAACCTGTAAGCCATACAAAATACTTATTAGAAAAAACACTGCTTCAAAATACAGCAACCTGTTTGCCCTCTCTAAGACAAGGTAAACTTTCAGCAAGTTATAAACACTAGCACATTTCAAAAAAAAAAAAAAAGTCATTATTATATACTCCTGTAATTATACTACTTTTCCAGAAAAATAATTTAATATTGTCTGCAGACAGACATTTTTTACATATACTAAAAACAGAACTTAAAACTTTCTACAGATAGATAAAAATATTTAATCGTAAGTGAAAATAAAGGCACTAACTCTGGTAAACTAGAAATTACCATTTGATAGCTTATGAAATCACATGCGTAGTATCTTTCCTGTGCCTTTAAAAATGTAAAATAACTGATTTGACAGCCGAGGTATCAGAAGCTTTTTCATGAAAAAGTATAAAATTACAAATATGGATACAAAACTAAAAAAACATTGTTTTGGATACATTTATGATATATACTGGCTTTTCTGTCAATACAGACAAAGCCTAAAGGCCATGTAAATGGCATTTGCTGCAGTGACTATTATTAACATAAGCATAACCAAGTTACAACTATTAATCTTAGATATTGCTTTAGTGCATCCACAGCAGCATCGAAACTCATAGCAAGACGCAAAAAGCACTAGAGAACCTTGAGAAAACATTCAGGTTTTATCCTTTATTCAACTCCTGTTTAAAACTACATTAGTGAGCTTGGCAATAGCTGGGTAGACTTGCTCTGAACTAAGCTAGCATGGGGCACTGAGATGCGTTTACTTAAGGACACTGTAATGCAAATATTTATGTAACAGGCAAACAATCATTAAGAACAACTGAAGAGAAGATCACAGCTTTAAATGCCTTTGAAACTGGAAAACAGTTGCAGTATTTGGATACTATGGCATCAGGACAACTTTATTTATCAGTCAACAAATACCACCTCCTTACAAACATACATACAAACAAATCTTGGTCCTACAAGAAGTCATGCCCATCTCTCTTCTATAGCAGACTATCATCACCAGATCTGAAAAACCAAGGGGAAATCTGGGTGCTCTTTTTCAAGACCTCTACCCTCAGGAGAAGGGAAAATACCTGTGTATGTATACACACATACACTCCCAATTTCTCTTCTCAAGAGACAAACAATGAGGAACATGAGTTGTAAAGCTGGAAAGCTTCCACTGATTATACTGAAAAAAAAAGTAATAGAGGTTCTCTAGGTAAAGCTTGATATATGAAGCCTTCTTGCCTGCTGCACAACAGCAAAAACAGGCAAAAAAAAAAAAAAGGGCATTGGAATTTTACATGAAACAGCAAGACTAAGACAAGAAAAGGATTAAAAACTTTGAGTATCTGTATATCTGCACCAGTGACACAGAATGGCAGTAACAGAGTCATCATGGATAACTTACAAGTCACCAAGCATTGAAACTGAAGAAACATGAAAGTTTAAATGATCTGAGCTTTAGGGCTCCCTGGTTATCACAGATTATTAATCTTCATAGCCACATAAATGTGCTATGGTAATTAGTGATAGTTTCTATGTAGTATTCATTTTCTTGTTTCCTTGGTTTATTTCTTTGACATCATGTCCTGAATAGGTATTTATTAACCATCCAGGACAGATTGTAAATAATTTATATTACTTAAGGAAGCGTTCCATTTCCCTGCACACTTCTGCTAGTTCCTTATAACACAGACCCTTTGCTTAATTATTGGATTATAAAATTATGGTGTTTCTGTAAAATCACACATAAATGTGCTTTCGAGCTATCACTGACCCAGGGTTACTTGAATAAAGGATGACATTGACACAATCACAGCCAGGCACCTCTCACACAAGCTACCACAGGCTTGATGACCCCATCCAGCTGCAAAAAGAAGTAGCAACTGCCTGTTCAATCACACTGTCAAGCTCACCCTTGCCACTCAGGACCCCAAAGACAAAAGCATTAATTGTGCACCAAAAATGAACCACTAACCCATTTTTAAGATACACCTAAGCAGGATGAAATACCTTGCAGGAAGTGACTTCTTACTGCATAGTAACCTTTCACTGTAAGTAAATTAGTCAACTCTTTACTGAACAGTTACATGCCCCAGAGTGCCAGCAATTCATACTTTCTCCCTCTAACAGCTATATTCCAAACAGCAAAACAATATTGCTGGAAAATGCAGACACCTTGGGAGTCTACAATGGGAGATGGTTTTTGGCATAGTATATATCTTTACACAATAAAAATCAAGAAATAACCATGCACCTGTATTTGTAGTTTTCAATGTCAAACAGAAGAAGAAACAGGACTTTCTAATAAACATTCTGTCAATCAAGTAGCTGACATGGGATATAACTCACATCTCTGTGCACATGCCACTTCATGGCAGAAACTTTAGGGCAAAATGCTGTACTATGCATAAAATTATGTAATGCAACATTGCAATAGCATTAACAACACAAGAGCAAATTCACTTGTCAGTGAGTACACATATACCCATGCTTGCCTTGGAACTTCTCATCCACCTTCCACCTTACTCTTTGTTTAATAAAGTGTGGGAATCCTCTTTTCAATGGATATGACATGAAATACAAAACATAATAAAAAATTTCTACACACCAAGCTAGTTTGACTTAATCCTTGAAGGACTGACCATGGAAATCCCTCAACAGTAATGTACAAATCTTCCATTTTCTGCAAGGAATGCTCATTAACAGTGTGTGGCAAATCAAGGTGTGTAAAATTGAAGGAGAAGAATCTGCATTTACTAAGTTGATAGCTATGTGGAAAAGCAATTCTGCATGTCTTCCCCCTGCTTGACTTTGTCTGTAGCTGAGTACCTTTCCAAAGCTTCTCTACCTCAGAATTCTGTGGCCAGCAAGAGAGATGTGATTTTTGGGGTTTAGCACCACAGTAAAAAAGCTGAAGGCTCATTCACAATGCCAGCTTCTTCAGTGAAACAAGTAATTTTTAGCAAGTAAGTATTTCTGATTTAAAGTCTGTTCTACTAGAAAAATTTTGACCTCTTCCTTTAACCATGTCTTCAGCAGTAAAACTGCAGGGGGACTTGAACTGCATGATCTTTAAAGTCCCTAACAAGCCTAGCCATTCTCTAATTCTACAAATCTAATACTGTTCCATCAGTTTAGAGGCAGCAATCAGATAGGCAAGGAGGATATGAAAATGACAATTAGTCATTTGCCTTTCCTTTTCTCACTAAGCCATTTACACACAGTGACAGGATTCACAATACAAAATATATGACATTTCCCAGTTTGATGTGAAGGTAGATTCTGTGAGCAGTGGAATCTACAGCCTGGACAGAATTCACATGTTTATACACCATACCACACAACTGACCATATCACATAGCAACAGACAGGGCTGGATCTCCTTTCAGTGCAAGGAAGTCAGTGCAAATTGAAGAGCACTGCTTTCCTTAAGACACCCTTAGCTGTCCCTGTATTAGGGTAATTTTCAAAAAAACCATATATTCTAAGCCAAGCAGAAATAATTCTAATTTTGTATTTCTGAAAAAAGATAACACAAAGAATACTTCAGTTGTAGGTCAGAATTTTTATAAATACTTTGTAACATAACATACACATGTTGTACACATTTAAAAACATTTCCATCCTGCTTTAGTGCCCAACAGTGCACTGTCTCCTCCCCCATCAGCTGACTATGAGACTACTACCATTATTTACATGGTCTCAGTGTGAGCCACAAGATGCTCTGCTGTGATCCCTTGCAGCAAAGAAAACTGGCAAGAAAAGCTGATACTGCTACCGAATACTTTTTATTCTAAAACTGCAGCATCTGCCATCCTTATTTCCCACATAACCTGGCCTCCAAACAGGTAACCTTAAACTAAATCATGTTACAATACTGCTTTATATGTCTGTAGACAAAATTTTCCCTTCCCTTCAAATCTGCATCTATCCTGATGTTACCTGTAGGTATTTTTCTGAAGCACAGTAAATTCTTTAAGCCCCTGAAACAGAGAGGGGAGAAAAATATTAAAAGAATCTTACCTTGATATCAAAGTTGCACTCAAGCCTTCGAATTAACACAATAAAAGCACTAGACGAATTGTCTCTCAGTGGAGGTGGGGCTATAGGCTCACACGCATTCTCTGGTTTTGAGTTTATCAGAAATCCCTACAAAACAGGAACAGAAACAGGTGCTTCATTCCTCTCTGCCTTAACAAAGGAGTTGGCAGAAAAGTTGGTCAATGAGAAAATGAACATGAGCCAGCTTCAGTGTGTGCTTGCAGCCCAGAAAGGCAACCATATCCTGGGCTGCGTCAAAAGGAGCGTGACCAGCAGGTCAAAGGAGGTGATCCTGCCCTCTACTTTGCTCTCATGAGACCTCACCTGGAGTATTGTGTGCAGTTCTGGTGTCCTCAACATAAAAAGGACATGGAACTGTTGGAACAAGTCCAGAGGAGGGCCACGAGTATGATCAGGGGACTGGAGCATCTCCCATATGAATACAGGCTGGGAAAGTTAGGGCTGTTCAGCCTAGAGAAGAGAAGGCTGCGTGGAGACCCCATAGCAGCCTCCCAGTATCTGAAGGGGGCCTATAGGGATGCTGGGGAGGGGCTCTTCATCAGGGACTGTAGTGATAGGACAAGGGGTAACAGGTTAAAACTTAAACAGGGGAAGTTTAGATTGCATGTAAGGAAGAAATTCTTTACTGTTAGGGTGGTGAGGCACTGAAATGAGTTGGCCAGGGAAGTTGTGAATGCTTCATCCCTGGCAGTGTTCAACGCCAGGTTGGACAGAGCCTGGGGTGACATGGTTTAGTGTGAGTATCAATCCATGGCAGGAGGGTTGAAACTAGATGATCTTAGGGTCCTTTCCAACCCTAACCTATTATTTTAGGTACTTTTTCATACAATAGCTAAACAAATTCTTATTATCAATTCAGTCCTGCATCATAGCAAGATTTCTGCTACATTCCTATTTATTGTGATTCATCAGAATCTTCATGTCTACAAAAAATTAGACAGAAAAGACAGTTTTCCCAGTTACATCACCTGAAGTTCATAACTCAGACTTTGCAGTATAATTCAGCAGATAAAGAGAACTGCATCTGCTACATTAATATTGCAGAACTGTAACCTAAGACATATGAGTATTAATCAAGAGAACTTAAGTATAACAGCCTAAGAAGCACTAACACCAATTTCATACTTGGCAACTGAAGAGGAAAATGCAAGAAGGTTATGTGTGTGAAATCAACACTGAACTAGCAGACAGAATAGCTGTTTACTATTCTAAGCAAAGACTACAGGTGCTTAAATCCAATCTAGCTGAAAGATCTACAGATGTAGGAAGTTTGGAAATACCAGTCTTGAAGCAGTCTTTGGATTGTCTCTATGTGACTGAGTTACTACTCCACCACTGAAAATGGTTGGAGGAGAAAATTTCTTAACCTCATGCTTTAACATCAGCTGGAAAACATGCTCACCCAAATACTGAACACACCGATACCAGTTCCTCTTCACAATGGTGTGACTTCAGGGTTGATTACTTCTCTGAACTGTCTTCCCTACTACTATAAATGCTCTGTAAACACCACTGATACGGAAGTTTCCATTTAGCAAATGCCAAAAAGAGTGGCATGCATGCTTCTCAAAACTATTCATTCTAGCTGTAAAGAAAGCAGACATTCCCTTTTCCTTTACTAGAATATACTCTGTTCCTTGATCAAATCTCTAGATCACCTGAAAGGAGCAGCTTGATTAATTTTATTAATATTAGGTAATAATTACTTTGTTAGTAATTAGATTTCCTTCTGTCAATCTCTTCACAACAGATTTTGATTATCAAGATACAGAAAAATCCAGACTGTATACCTAGAGCAGGTTTTGCCTGCCCTTCTTTGAAAAACACCTCTTCAGAAAATCTGCTCTGTGTCTGCAGTACAGTCACAACATGACAGAGGAGTTTGGAGGCTAATGCAATGGAGTAGCATTTGACATAAGGATATCCCTATAATATTCACACAGATTTAACCCATTCTTATAGCCAGAAGAGGTCATCATACAGACAAAGAGCAGCAAATTGCCAGAAAAGAAGAATACAAGTAATTTTTTTTATGCTAATAAAGATCATGAAAAGCTGCACTCCTGTGAATTCAAGAAACTGCTACCGTTGACAGCTCGAAGCTGTTTCCACTGACATATTTAGTTATATAGGGAGGTCACCACCTATGTAGAAGTTACATAGTTATATACAAACATAGCTATAAACTGATAGTTTAAATATATAAAACATATCTAATAGACAATTTACATATTTATAAACTGCCAGCTTAAATATACTTTTTATATATAATCTTACATTTTATTCACAAATACATATTATTCATAAAGTTTAACCTGCAACAGAGGAGCAATTTAGTTTTGAGAAATAGGATTTTGTAACGGTAATTTCTCTTTTAGCAAAAAAACTGCACCCAGCAACCTGTTCTTTCTCAAGTTTGTGGTGACAGGTACAACACTACACACCCTATAACAATTAAAAGCAAGATCCACTGAAAATTCTGCACTGATTTGCTGACACACAAATTTAGGCCCCTGAGGTTCCCCCACTTTGTATAGCAAAGGTTACTTCTGTCACATAGTTTCATGCAAAGCCTTTACTCTTTTTAACTGCAGTGGTATGACTGGAACCAACTGTATTCTGTGGAGAAGTTTTATACAAATCACACAGCATTATGTTGCAGTTCAAGAAATACATACATAGAAATTAAAGGCTAACTACAACTGGACTGGATTTTTCTTATTTTTTACAAAATAATTAAAATCCAAATAAGTAAGTTTTAGTATTATATTCAAGACTGACTCATTATTAGATCTACTTAGTTCTTAGTTTTACTTAGTCCTACTTAGTTACAACACAGCTCACCTTAGTTATAAAACAGATGTCTAACAGTTAAAAAGATTAGAATCAAAGTTCCTTGTATCTATTTTTGATGTTATTAAACTGGCTCACTACTTGGGCAAATTACTTAATTGCACTGTTTCTCATATAGTCGGTAAACAACCACACAGCTCTAACTTTTTCCCAAAATAAAACCAGTGGGCATGAAAACGGTGTCAGCTTGAAGTTTCATTTCAGCCCTCAGACCTTTTCCACAGCTGTTTTGCTTGAGCAGTAGGTTAATGCGTTCTGTATTTACTTTTCCTCAGTGCTATTCATTTATCTTTTTTGGCTTATAGAAGAAATATTCAGCAGATACAGTCCAAGAGACACAGTGGAGATTTTGGTTTTTTTACCTTCAAGCCTTCTGCTGGCAGTCTGTAGCCAAACCTAGCAGGTAGGTCATCAAAGGTCTGGGTTCCATTTTCAAGATTGTACTAAAAGAAACAAATTTTAAAGAAAATTCAGGTTTGCAACAAGAGAGAAACAGATAACATGTATAAGGATAAATAAACAAAACCACGGTTTTGTTTTTTAGATTAAACTATTTATCAGACATAGAACCTCTTGTGACCATGTCAATGAAATCACAAAATTGCTTCTTCCACTTGTCATGGCAACATCATTATTTTCTTAACTAGTTATCAATACAAGGAAGTAACAGATCTTCTGTTAAATTATCTATATGTTAAATTTTCTTTCTACTGTCTACAAATCAAATACCATCATACTTGCAGACTATAAACTACAAAGAACCCAAAAAAGCTCAAAAACCAAAAGAGCTGAGGTTCTGGTTTGTGGGTTTTTTTTGATGGTGGTACTCTTGTTGGCTTGGTATTATTTTTTTTCCCTTTGAATTCGCTCACCTACACGGAAGAACAACTGCTAACAGGTGGTTTCTTGTAGGCAAAGAACAGCTTCCATATTTTATCCTTTCTAAATTACCTGCTGTCTATTCAGGTTAGCAGCTGAAAACTACATGGTTTTGGTATATATTAACAACGAACTTTTGTTTCAAAGCAGAGGAATACTACAGAGACCTAAGATCTGTGGAAACTTGGTTTCCCCTTTCTCTGTTCATCTTCTGTAGCCCTATAATATGCCTAACCAACGCAGAATTCACATCAATAAAAAAAATTTAAAAAAATGTATGCTGTATTTTTTCATTAAAAGTGATGAAGTTAGTTTCTTGGCAAAAGTTGTGAATTATACAATAACTGAGTTGACTGCACATCAGTTGGTAAGTTTTATTACATAGCTTAGTGACTCAGAAATATTTGCCTGTTCATTATATTACACAGTTGTCATACAGAACAGTTAAGTAAGGACTGTGTTTCTTTCAGAGGGACAAGGCATTTCCTAACAGCCAGACACATAAACTCAAACTATAGCTCACAGAAAAACACTACCATGATTTACCTTAACTCTTTCAAAGGAGCAAAATTTCAAAGGAGCTGCCTTCCAACAGACTTTAATAAAATTGAGGGGGAAAAGCCAGGAATGGCACTAAATTTGAAGGAAGCATTTTTGTTCTGTTTAATCAACCTGCTCCATAAAGCCTCTTCTCCTGACTTTCCATCCTACCATCACATAGTACTGTGCCAGTAAAACCTGTCTTCCTCCATCCTTGCTATTCACTCATCCGCCTTCTTAAAATGTCCTTCCTGAGCTACTCTTCCGAATCACTTAGCAAGCCCCAACTTAATCTGGGAGTCAGACACAAGTCTCTTTATTTTTAGCCATTATTTTTAAAATAAACAATAATGCTTCATGTACATGTAACTACTTTATACAAACATAATCCTGCATTTGAGGCTGCAACTACACAAGAACACTGAAGCATAGTACACATAAATCAGTCAGAAAGGAATTTCTTCTGTTGAAGAACCCAAAATTTGAGTGGAATCTTGCTCCACAGACAATCATTAAACCATGAAATCTCCTGAGATTATAAAACATTTGTATGCCTTCAACTCCATGTGACACAGCTTGCAAACATTCTCTCTTCTGAGTATCTCATAAGCTTTCCACTAACTTCTTTTTACAGCAAACTTTAAAGAAGTGCCTAGTTCATCTTTTCATTTCCTGCTGCAAAGATATTCCCAGAAATCCTTCAAAACCCTTCAAAAGCCTTTCTACCCATCTTTCTGTTACAAGGTGCTATTATTCAAAATGGGGGGGAGGGAGAGAGAACAACCTAATTCCACTGTATCCCTGCCCATGGCAGGGGGTTGGAACTAGATGATCTTATGGTCCTTTCCAACCCAAAGCACTCGATGATGCTATTCTCCCATGAGAATAGATCCGTAACTTCCAAATACCCAGACACTTCATGAATAACATGCTTCCTATTTAGATGGAATTATTTTACAATACTGCACACAAGTTCAAAATAAAAGAAATTAAACTAAACTTAAAAAATGACCCTTTTTTTAGGTTGGTGGATTGTTTTGTTTTAAATATCTTCTCTAAGGGAGGAAGTAGCAAGAATGAAAAAGAGGTTTCTTATGAAAAGAGGAAGCATGTGCTTGGTTAGAGAGGAAAGGGAAGGTGGGAAACTCAGTTTTACAGTAGAAAGTAATTTTTGAAATTTCGCAATAGAATGATGATGTAAGTTCCAAAATAAAGCAATTATCTACCTGCACTGCTCCTTCAAATTTGTATCTACAAAAAATAATAGAACAGTAACACCCCAAAGATCCAAGTTGCATAATCCAGTACTCATCAACCCCACATTACCATGATGTTTTAAGTACTTTTATTTTAATATTTAGTTTCAAGTTTTCACACTGTTCTCTTAAAGTAATTGATATTAACAACTCTCCTGGATACTACTGTAACTAGAAGAGACTATGAAGACTGTAATATTTATGTTTAATTATATATAAAATTGGTAATACATAGCCCTGCAACAACTTTTACCACTAACACTATGTTCATTATATTCTTTATTAGCTTAATAATGTAAAATTCTACAAACACCAACAATATTATCCTTAATGATAGCAGATATTATCAGCTATTAAAAAAAATACATATATATATACACATCTATCTAGGTGCAACACACACAGACACTTAACTGACAAGGCCTCTAGCACACACATAAATTATACGACTTACAAAAGATTATATTACTTCATTTATATACCATTACCCTACAAAATGGTATTCATCATCAAAACTTAAACTGCTGTCTAAACCAACAAATCATGATTTTTTTTAACAGGATTATAACATGTTATAGATCAGATTTGAGCTTTTAAAATGTCTAAGGGAATGAAGTACTCTCACTGTCACGGTATCTGAGCACACATCATCTGTAAGCTCATTTGAAAATGTACTTTTTTTATTGAACTAAAAACGTTGAGGCAATTCCATTCTGAGCAACCTAGTATAACATTTATTTTACTGATTCATTAATAGAATAGTTTAAAAGAAGATTCAGTTTTACAAAGATTTCGTCTATGTAGAAAAACATTCTTATACTTACTGCTAAAATATCCGCCTCCACAGGTAAAAGATTCAGAAATGCAAATAACTGAACAGTCAGAATAGTGTATATCTGAGTGGCAGACAACATCAGCATTCCTATTGACAACAGCATATTTTATTTAGCACCTGCAAAAAAAAAAAACCAAACAAAAAAACAAACCCGAGTCAAGACATATAGCAAATATTTTCCTCTGTGATTTTTACTGGGCTCTATTGGTCAGTTAAAATTTTCTGAAGTAGTATGCAAAAGTTTGTTCTATGTTTACTTTTGATTACAAGTAACCTTTAATTTATTCAACTATTTTAGTGATAGAAGCCCTCTTTGCTAAGAGCTTGTAACCTCCACGGGCATGCATGTATAAATCAAAAATTGTAATATTACCACTTCAAAGAGCTTTAGGAAACACATATCAATGCAAACTATATACAGAAATGAACATTTATATGCTATTAATAATCTTTAGACATTGTTAATTTTAATATTTCCTCCTTCTAGCATAAATCCAAATCAGCAAAATTTCATGTACCAGGAATAGTTGTACTAAAAGCATTTATTTATTTCTAAATACACACTTGCAAAACCAGTGTGATACCAATAGGCAAGAAATACAAACTAGTTCTATGAACTTTGGTGACATGCACAAATGAACATATGCGTCTTACGGTCTGGAGAGGAGATTTACTCTCCTGTGAACTATGTGCATTTTTAAGACCTATAGAAAAAGAGTACAAATACTCTCTAAAGTATGCTTGTATGCATTTACAAGCCCATGATATTAAACAGAGATTAACTCTGCTTTGTTAATAAATTTTCATTAAAAACAGGAGTAAAAAGCAACAGTTTGTATCTGGAAATAGGCTTGCTTTTTGACAGACGCTCTTCTTAAAAACTGCTGATTTATCATTATTCAAACATTTTCATATCTTTCCTTTGCCACACAAAGACTCTTTTTTTTTTAAACGATTTAAAAAAATACACTAAGGGCCTGACTGCCTTCCTTGTATGAGCAATGAATGATGCCTACAGCCTTAATGAAGTCACTGAGACTTTCATGTTTCCCTCAAAAACAAACAAACAAATAACAAAAAAACCCAACCCAAACTCCCCCAAACCCCCCAACAACCACCAGCAAAAACCTCAAACAACCACACCTGAAAACAAACACTTGAATGAACAGATTTTGTTCTGTAATCTCTCATTATAAAAAATTGGCCAATTTTACAATCTTGTGTATCTTAAATCACAAAATTTGGCCCATTAAATACAATACAAGTGCTAAAGATACAGCGTTTAGATTTTGAACTTTTCAATTATTTTCCGCAAAGGCAAAAGCTGACACAATACATTAATCCACAGCTTAGAAACTTAGTATTCTTTGAAGGATGTTACAGATTACTTTCCACTTGTCTCTTCCAAATACCTGTTTTTCTGGCACCAAAAAGAGTCCCGAATCTAGATAACAAACGTGATTCAGGTTGAAATGTCATTTCCACAACTGACAAAGGCTGCTCCTTAGGATCACAGAATTTACTCTATGCCTGTGAAGGACAAACTTCCTCCACAATTATAGGGCCCTCATATTTATGCTCTCACAATCCACAAAAATAAGAACATGGTACTGACCTGCAACATTCACTAAATATCACATTTAAGGTAGTAAGAAACGGTGTCTCTGCAAAGCTCTCATTTAAAATGCTGAAGACCATTAAATGCCCCCGAAACATTTAACCTAATGTGGGTCCATCAGCTGGTAACAGAAACAACAGGCAATACGCATTCACATGAAGGTTAAGATTCTACTAGCTAAATTACAAAATCAAGCAAGGGGTTGGGCAAGGAAGAGGAAGAAATCTCAGCTTTCTACATAATGACTGATGCCTTTTAGTGCATGCCACTCATGCACTGAATGAAGCGAAGTTCTGCAGTGGAAAAACATGAAAATATAATTTACTAAACTGTATAGCTATTTCTACACAAAATGGCAAATGGATAAACTGAAGTTGTGCAACCAGCCATAAAAATAGCACTTTCCCAGTTTCACTTCCCCAATTCAGAGTCCCTGGATTTCACATAAACTGTACCTTTTAATACTTCCCCCATGACTTGTAAGTTTCCTAATATTTTTAAAGAGGGTTAAATTCCTGTAATATATATAGTAATGTGGGGGTTTGAGATTTAGGTTTAAGATGTGCTTCTGAGAAATGCAACCTGAACTGGAAAGACACGGATCTGTGTAAGAATACTGGCCAGATGCCCATCTATCTTCTCCCCATCTCTCAGGCACTACATGTTGAATTAAACCAGTGTTTGTTTTCTGTACCTCTCTGTTGACTCAACCCTTTTACTTTCTTTTCCCCAGGTGTCACATTCTATCAACTTCATTTCATTAAAACAGAACTCAGTATCTAGGTACAATTTCAAAGTCCTAACACAACATTTCTGCATCAATACTCTAAGTCACAAAAGTAGACTTAATCTATGAGCCTACATTAAGCATTGATAAACACTGGAGATGTTTTCTGAATTTGCATTTTAAAAGAATGTGTTTTAGCTACATAATAACCTAGACCATTTAACAGCAGCACTTCATCTACAGAACATGAGGGACAACAACAATAGCTCATTTCTGTGTGACATGCTCTTATGATCTGACCCTAGTATGCAGGTTCAGTGGGACAGCTACAAGCACACAAGCTTTGACAGGAAAGATTAAGTGGGATTCTTCACTACGATCCACATGGACAACAGGTGAGTCTGCTGGACAGGGTCTTAAAAAGGAGTGACAGAGTTCATTCCAAACAATACTGATCACCAAGTGAGGCAATAATTTCAGTGCTTAAACAAATACCTTTCTGTTTTTCTTTGAATAGGACTGTTTTAACAACAAAAACTCTTTGGAACAAATAGTAATGGGTAAGTACCCTAACACAGCCTCTAACTAACCTGGGATACAGTAAGATACAAGTGTGCAGCCTGATCACCATTAATTCCCAGAAAACATCTGGCATAAGGAATATACCCATGAGAACAACAGTAGTCACTGTTTATGAGAGCAGCCAGGAAGAACCTCCTTCCAAATGCCTTCACTGCAAAAACACAACCTACTGCGGAATATCAAGACATCTGTTATCTGCTGACAAGTTACATATGACAATTTCTTTTTGCACTGTTGCGACAGTCATAATCCAATCTTAAAACAGACAATGATCAGCTGTCTACAGAGGAACTCCACGTTCCTCTTTGGATTAGCTATAGCATGACCATGCACAGGCACTCTCTTAAGAAGGCAGAGGTACAAAATACCTTATGCCCCTTATAAAAACTCACACCTAAATGTGATTGAGCTAAAAAAAAATCCAACATTCAAACCTCCAACATATTCAACAAAAAACATGATCCAGTGCACTACCTACTTCAGAGTATGAAACAAGCAACAACTAAGTGCTACCTTCAGCATGAAATCTATCCATTTGCATTGCTGAGTGTAGAAGAATTGATTGGTCCACAAATGAACACCTAAGCCTCTGCAGTGATTCTTCCAATCTCACAGTGAGGAATTACTTGAGATTACATAAAATTAAAATAGCAGTAACACAAAACAGCAGTAAATAAACTGGATCCAGTATTGCTATAATAGTTAAAAAAATTCAAGTTTTAAAATTAGATGGTACATAATTAATACTGTTATCAGAGCATCCAGATCTCCTCTAACTTCTTTTCTTGGAGAAATTAGAAGTACGTCTAATTGAACTCAATTAGGTCATTCAAGTTCTTTGCATGATATGTTAAAAACCTCAAAATTGAGGCTTCTTATTTAAATGGCTCTATGTGGATTCGACTGTAGATACTTCATACTGAAAATTGTATCTTTGTTGATTGACCTGAGGAATCACAGCCAAGACTGCTACATTTTCTTTCACAATCAAGAAGTACCTAAGAACTCCTGTCTTACTGTTGCATTCTTTATAGGGTTTTTCAGCAAAAAGCACTGTCCCAGGATCAGAGGTCCTCAACATTAATTACAGCAAATACTGGTCAGTTAAATTTGATTTAAACTTACACTAACACAAAGATAATTAAAGTTCACCATTACTAATGAGAAGAAACAGCTGGTATTTTCAAAAACAGTTCTCATGATTCTGACTTAGTCATTCAGACATGATACTTTGTGCAACTTTCAACTAGTTAGTGGAGTAGAAGCTACAGTCACAGGAGCCTGTAACTAATTGTGACATTCAGGAATTTTTATTTCTAAATTAAGATTTACCAGTTTCCCTTATCAGCCTGGCCTAAAAAAAGAGGATGTCAGTGAAACTGAAAGGATAAAGAACAAAAAAACCAAAAAAACCCAAAAAAAATAAACAAAAAAAAAATAACTTCTACCAGACAGAAGCAACAATACACTTGAAGCAATCACAGTATTTTAATCAAGACAGTAAATTCAGCACGTACCTTACAAGACAGAGAAACATTAAAATAGTATTGAGCAAGTCATAAAATACCAGAACTAGAACTGTCCTTACTAACAACATGCATGCAACAGTGAAGTCCTCCCTGTTAAAGAGTTACACACAGATTCTTCTGGGCCTAAGAACTATTGCCTCAAATACAAGTTTAAAGAAAAAAAAAACAAACAAACAAACAAAAAAAAACCCCTTACAATTCCTGAAATTCCATGGCTCATTTGTAGATTACACTCTTAACTGAACAAGACAGCTTAGAGCACACAGAAATACAGGTTTAGGTAATTAAAAGACTAGAGTAAACCACACAAAAGAAGTTAAACTTGACTCTGCATTAATCTTCAGCGCTTTACATCTGATTTTCCAGTGTAAGTTCTCCTTAAGTAACTCCAGGTATTTTGAGAATCATTTTTCCTCCCACACTACATTCTTGAACTCACAAGCCTGAGGAGCTACACCACTCCCTCACAGCACTGAACAGGCTCACCAGGTCATAACTGAGTATAGGAGAACGTGCTGTAATACAGCACACCTACAAGCAGCAAGACAACCATGAAGAAAACACGCTGACTTGGAATATACCAGACAAGGTATTGTCCATAAATTAAAGGCAACAGCAGTACTGTTGTTTGTACAACAGATAACATGTTTCTGATTACACTTTCAAAGGAAGGGGAGAGCAAAACCTCCCTTCTCACCAGAAGAATGGCTGGATAAGTTCAACACAAGGACAACACATAACAGACACAGCTATCTGCTGTATTGGACACAAAAAATGTCTTGCCTACCTCTTAATTCATTAACGGTATTGTCTGCATTAATAATAGAGGCTGTGAAACACACAATGTTTTTAACACCAATGCACTGACTCCAGAACCAGAATAAATAACTTCAGTGGAAAACATTCTCCTGGATACAGTCCCTACATCCTGCCAAAAATACTAATTTCACACTTGCCAATGTGAACAAGCCTTAGAAGCACGTTTAAGCCAGATGTCAGAAAGACATTATATGGCTTGGGACACAAATAAGAATCTTCAGAACTTCTGGCAACTATCCACAAACCAAGCTCCACAAAGTACATAGAAGCTTCTGAAAATTTGATGCTTACCTCTCTATTAGCTCAAAAGGTATTTCACAGCAGAAGACAACACAAAGCAATTCTTTATCCGAGTAGTTATGCTCATACTACAACTCTCAAGAGAACAGCTCTTTCCCCTTCCATTAGTAAAAAAAACCTCGCATATCTGTACACTTCTACTTTAGTGCTGAATACGATTACAATACTTACAACAATCCCCAAAATCACAGGGCCGCATAAAAACCTTGTCCTGATGCAAACTCAGTGACAACATTCTAAATCTCCATCAACAGAACTTAACATCCACCTATCCACAGAACTGAAAACTAACGCACACACAGCAAGCTCCGCGTTCAGATCTGGTAAGATGCACGAGCTATTCCTCTCAACCAGTGTCCATCTTTCTATAAGCAACTGGGCTGTCAAGTCAGCCAAGCTCCACGCTAATCATTCTCTTCCAAGTACAACCAGCGCACAGACAGCCTGAGGGGAACCACACACTAGGTGGGGCCGTAACATGTCAGAGCAAGACTTCAAGCTTTACCCAGTCTGAAGCAACCCTCGAAGAGCTTTTCAGCTCCTTCCTTCCCACCCTGCCTCCTGATGAGGCGGACCTCCGTGCAGCCTGTGGTGAGGGCCTGCAGGAAGGAACAGCCAGGCTCACCGCAGCGGGGCCAGCCGTGGCTCCGCCAAAGCCGCACGAGCGGACAGCCCCGCCTCACTGCTCCAAGGGTGGAGGCAAATAAGCACTGCGCAATGGCGTGACAGAGCAGGTAACTCCTCAACCGCCATGAAGCCAGGACGCCCAGCAGCAGGGAAAGGTGCCGAGAAGAACCTTTCAACCGCGCCTCCGCCGTGGCGGCCCTCACCTGCGGGCCCGGCACAGGGCCCGGCGCGGAGAGCCGAGAGCCGCGCCTAGGCCGACTCCATGGCGCCCTCCGTCCGCTCCGCGGCCACAGCGGAAATCCCGCCCACCGCGAGCAATAAGAGACGTTGGCAGGGGGGCAGGCCATTGCTCGCCTGGGCTGCCACTCAAGCGCTGGCACCGGACACGGGGCGGCATTAGCAGGTGAGTGGCGGAGCTGGGCTCAGCAGCCGGTCCCGCCCGCGAGGGGCGGGGCTTTCTGTGTCACGTCACCAGATGCCGCACCTGTGGCTGGGCAGGGAGAGGGGTGGGGTTGCTGTGGCCGCTTCGGGTATGGGCTGGCCGTAGGCTTGCCGTGGAGGTTGGTTTTTGGACTAGCGCTGTCTTTTGTGTTGTCAGCAGTAGCGGAACCGAGGGAAGGCGAGCATCATGCCTGTTGTCACGGGTATCCGATGCTGGTGGCCAGAGTAGCCTCCTCAGTCCCTCGAGCGTGGCGGAATCGTGGCGTGGCCGGAGTGTGCCGTCGCCTTCGGGCTCTCAGCTGCAGTGAGGGACGGCGGGACTGTCCCGTCGAAGTACGTGGGGATAAGGTGCCGGAGAATAGCGTAGTCGCCATGCCTCTCCCTCAGTGAGGAGCCCGCCGCTCCTGCGGAATGACGGGGTGTGCCCAGCGACGGAAGGGCCTCAACAAGCTGCCACAGCGAACTCCGGCACTGTGCGGGAGACAAGATGGTTTTCCCCACTCGGCATTAAAAAAAATTCAACCAGAAAAGTACCCTGGAGAAATGTTACACTAAACACAAAAAGTAATAGGATAGGACAGGAGGGTGGGGGTCATATAGCATGTATCACCTGTTGGCTCATTGTATGTTTCCAGTCTTTGGCTTTGTGTATTTTTTTTCCTTGCTAGGGTACAGTCTATTTCTCTGCATTACCCTATTGATGTTCTTGGCACAAAGGAAATAAGCTGCCATTAAGGCAATTACCAGGATTCCTAGAGAAGTTCACTCACATGTATAGATATTCAGGTTGGGGGGGTGGGTGTTCCCCGTCCTTTTTTTCTTGCATGTTATCGCCACTGTTTTATTTACTTTTTACCTTTTCCCGTCATTTTTACACTTGCTTTTCAAGCATAAGATTTGTATTCCTTTTTTTCTTTCAAACTTACTGTCTAATTACCCTTAGTTTATGAGTTTTGAGAATCGAAGGGCACAAGGGATTGGGATCCGTTACGTCATTTCAGCGCAGCTCGGTAGGACCAAGAACAGTGTCACGGCGCTCACAAATGCTGGGGAACATCGCATCAGCCCCGCTGCCTCCCGCCTCCCCCCAGGAGGGGCCTCCACGCCCCTCACGGCCCAGCGCAGGCGCGTACTGGTGCAGAGTCGCACCCTTGGCGCGCAGGCTGGGGCGATGCTGCTGGTGCTGTCGGAGGCGCAGAGGGCGGATCTGGGTTGTTTGCCGCGGGCGGGCGCCACAGGTTCAGCACCGAGACGGGCACCACGGGAGGGGGTTTGGGGGTGCGACGCGGTCGGCGGCGAGGAAGACCCGGCACGGGCGTGGGCCGCGGCGGGGATGCAGCGGAGTTGTTTTCTCTCGTTTCAGCGGTCGGCGAGCTGGGGCGCCTGGCGGTGGAGCTGCTGCGGCGGGGCGCGGCGCCGCGGGCCTACGAGGCGGCCGCCAGTAAGGCACGGGTAGTGGCGGTGGGAGCTGGGCTGCACGGGGCCCGAGGGTTAGGGGAGAGAGAGAGAGGGCTTGGCTCAACTTAGTTTAGGGTTGTGGCACCGGGTTTAGGACCGGTTTAGCGGCAAAACCTGCCTTGCTGCGTGCGCGAGCCCGGCGTCGGGCGGGAGCGCGCAGGTTCCGTACTGAGCCGTGAGAAGCGGTTTGGGCTTCTCCTGGGCGTTCTGGGTTGTTTTGGGTGGGGGATCGAACTGGCTGTTTGTCCCCCTTAACATTCATATTTGAGGGGTGTGCAGCCTGCTCGGGTTTTTTACTTGTCTGTGCATGTTTTGTAAGTTGGCTTGGGATGAATTTACAGCGTTTTTGCATTGGTGCTCTGGCAGCTTAATGGGGAAGTAAAAGGTACTTTATGCTTTCCTTAAAGGAAAACTTAACATCGACGTTAACACCATTCAGCATGGAGTGGAAGGACTGACATATCTTCTCACTGAAAGCTCCAAAGTTATGGTAAGGATCCCTTTGTTCTCAAATTCAAGGATACACCAAGAGGTGTCATCTAAACATGTACAGCTCTGAAAATACCGATGAATAGAGAAAACCTAGTTCACAGTTCTAATGGCATGTGTTAGTTTCAAAAAAAGGTGTCACTTAGGGAAATACTGTATCTGTGTGGATGACTGGAATTTGTATTCCATGTCTGAAGCTACGACTTGAAGCTGCTTTAATAATGCATAGGGAGAACATGCAGTCATTTAGTTGCTATAGAGAAGTATACTTCAGGATTAAGCATGCTCTAAATAACAAAACTTGAGTGAAGGTGTTTTTATTGTTTTTGAGCTGCTGCGCAGGATGTGTGCTGTTCTAGGTGACTGATAAGCATCCTAACGTTTATCTGATGTGGTGGGTTTGAGACCTTTTCCAGCTCCTGTTATCAGAAGTCTGGGTGGGTGTAAACAGGTGTTAATAATATAATTACGGTTTCCATTGGGAGAGCTTCCTACTTTTGATAAAGTAGAATATTTGAACAATGACAACATGGAGAAGGGATAGAGACAAGGGATTCCAAATAAAACTCAAGCAGGCATTGTGAAGTGAGGTGGAGGAGGGATTGGAGTAGTGCAGAATCTTAGCTAGAGGGAGGTAGGGTGACTTGAATAACAGGTAAATACAGGGTACTATGGCAGAATATGGCTGATCACAGAATGTGTTTATGACTGAATGTGCTGTAAAGGCATGATGCTTGCTGTTGAATATATAACTGCTGCCACAAGGCTGAACAATGTGTCTCTGGTTAAGCACAAAGGCGAAGCTGAGGGAATTGGCTGCTTGGGGCCTTGCTGAGTTACTGTAACATGGTCCTTGAAGTTGTATCTGGTGCTTGCTTACATCTGCCAACATTCAGGTCATTTCAGAATATTTGAGTATCAGTATTATGTTCACATACTGTTGATAAATTGATGACCAAAATCTCAGATGCTTTGTTGTGTTGCATTTTGCTCTCTGGTATGAAGGCTTAAATGTGCAGGTGTTGTTTGTTTGTTTTTTTTTTTTTTT
>NDXB01019795.1:0-20339 GCA_002631895.1 Agapornis roseicollis | reverse complement strand
TTTAAATTTTTTGTTTTTTTTTTTTTTTTTTTTTTTTTTTTTTTATTAAAACCTGATCTAAAAGTGTTCTTGAAGCTCATAATAACCAGCAGTAATACATCAACACATGTAAATCACTTGATGTGGATTATTTGTTTTGTCCTTGGTGTAGATTTGTCCTCATATGTTTGTGCAGAACAATTTCACCATAGCATATGTAATATTTACTTGGTTTTGTTGTTTTCTCAACAAATAATGATTAACACACTGTTCTGTATTAAGGCCTAAATTGTTACTTCTAGATTTCTGAGACAGACTTCCAAGACTCCATTCATGTTTTGGGATTCTCAGATGAACTGAACAAATTGCTGCTCCAGCTGTACCTCGATAACAGGAAAGAAATTAGGAGTGTTCTGGGTGAGCTGGCACCAAAGCTTCCCAGTTACCACAACCTTGAGTGGAGACTGGATGTGCAGGTAACTGCCGTTCTCAGTGTTCAGCATTTTACTTTACGTGTTTTTAACATCATAAAGTACTAAACAATTTATGTTGTTTAAAGAAATAGAGGCAGCAGGTTTTCATATGTTTAAAGCCAACATAGTTTTGTGATTGCACCAGAGATAGCTAGTTATGAGGTGATTAGGATATGTAATGATGCAATATATTTGTTGCTTTGCGAAAACTGGTCTCACATTTCCACTGGTGTGTTAAAAATATTTGCATATACTAAATATATTCAATCTCAAATTATTACCTGATTTTCAGAAATATTATCATATTGATTCAAGTGGATTAGTATTGCCTAATGAGAAAACTGAGTAATAGATTGTGTGTATCTTTCATGTGGGTGAAAAGGATTTTTAAGCAGTGCTCCCAGCAGGTCCTGCAAACCAGTTGTGACTTGTAAATGTGAAAGCCGATAACCCTTGTTTGTTTGTCTCCCTGTTCCCATTTCATCTGAACCCCGCCATGCAGCTTGCAAGCAGGAGTTTGAGACAACAGATCAAGCCTGCTGTGACTATAAAGCTACACCTTAATGAGAAGGATGATCAGACTGCCCATGTGTTGCAAATGGACCCTTCCACCCTTCTGCACCTAATCCAGCAGCTGGAACAGGCGCTGGGGGAAATGAAAACGAACCATTGTAGGAGAATAGTGCGCAACATGAAATAGGAATGTTTGGTGGTGGCCATCTTACTGAGCAGTTTGTGAAATGTCTGAAACCAGTGTTCACAAATAGATCTTGAAGAAAAATAAAGTCTGGATCAGATGAGATGCTGTCCTGTGCCAGGATCTTGAACCAGTAATAATCATAGGCTAAATGGCCTCTGGGTGCTAACCTGACACACTTGCCTGATAGGAGACAGGTAATTGGTTTTGCTTTACTTGCAAATACAGAAATGCAGTGTGGTATGCTGAGAATTTCTTTAGCTCTAAATTGATATTGTTCCACTTGAAGAGCTCTCCTATGTTAAGTAGAGCTATTCTGATATTATATGAAGCTGCACATTTATTTTTACATTTATCAAGTAGCTTTTTCCCTTGGTTTTGCTTCTGTTTTGAAGTTAATAAAATAAAAAAAAAAAACAAACCACAAAACTCTACTGGTGGGAATGGTCCTTAACCACTTCCATCTAGAAATGTTCCTCCATCTAGACCCATGCAGGAGTCAATATGGGACTGCTCCCATCTTCCTGCAGAAGATTCAGTCAGTTTGGAGGCTGGACATAACATTGGTTTTTAACCCTTCTAAGTAAGTATGACCAGGGCCCCAGCTTTCTGCAGGGAGCAGTTGCCACAGACAATCCCATGCCCTAGACATGAGCTAGCATATACAGGTTAGAGGTAAAAGGTGATCTGAGAAATGGCAGAAGCAAAACTGCAGGCTGGGAGGCAGGTTAATAGTACTAACTTCCGCTGAATCGGATCTTGTGTTGAGATGCAATCATTTTATTCCCATGGCTTGGGTAGTGTGCTCACAAAGGAAAGACTAGCCAAGTATTGCAATGTAAATGATACTTCTGCATTTTCAAGAAAGAAGTCTTAAAGGTTATATCAAAAATAGTTTTTCAGTTGTAATCCAATGCAAATGTTTGTAGCTTCTGAGACTAAGGGTAAATATTTTTCCTAATGGTATACTGTCACTATTGAGGGTGCATCATAAAGCTATCTAAGTGGATAGATGGGTAAGAGGGAACTGTAACATACAAGTCTTAGCAGCAGCTGTGTGTTTACTGTCTGTCATGGCAACACCACAAATTTCTGCATTGACTGTGTCTTTATAGTCCCAGATTCATTGTTTTCTTGTTGGTTTGAATGTTGGGACCTCTGAGAGCTACTGTTCCAAAGGAAACCTTCCTGGCAAAAGTGATTTAATCAGTACTATTCGCTTAAAAAGGTCAGTTTCGTGGACCAGGGCGTTGCTTATTCTGTAATTGCTTTGTGTAGTATGATGATTGTGTGAACAAACTTCATTTCCTCTCCTCTATGCAAGTCAGTAACGGGTTTCATTTACCATTCATATGTAGTGACTTTTTTCACAGTCACAAAATTTTCTTCACATGTAGTATGTGGTACTTAAAAGTAATCAAGTGTTACTACTTGGGATTTCTGATTAGTACTTTCCTCCTCCCTCCCCCCTGGTAATTGGTCTACATTTTCAGGTGAAATACAGAACAGCATATATGTAGGCCAGGTTTTTCTCTTTATTCCAGCTTCCCACTGTAGCTGTAGTTTAGAACTTATAGCAGCAAAATAGGAATATTGGATACCAGTCCTAGAAGCTTTTTGTGTCTTAGAAAGTTCAGTGACTTTTTTTTCCAAAGTGACTAATCAAAGTCAATCTGTAGGCAATGCAACATTTTAACCTTGAAGCAGTCTACAGACATCAATTAAGTTCTGGGTGTATTACATTACTGCTTCACCTATAACTTCTTTTGATTATGGAGTATAATATTTTGACCTTGATGTAGAACTTTTGACTGGTTTGTTTCATTTCAGATATAACACTGTTTTGCAGAGCTGCCCTTCTGTGGGTGTCAGTATGGTCTCGGTTTACCAAGTCGGCAACTTGTGAGTGGCTTCCTAGCGTCTTTTTAATGAAGCACTAAATTCAGGCAAACATCATGCCAGTGCAGAGTCTAAGTGAACAGAATAACTAAACATCTAACTAGTTCAAGTACAAACTGGATTATTTTCTCAAAAGCAAAGTTAGGCTCAGCCTTAGCTTATACATCTACTATATAAACATACATTGTCTCAACAGTGTATCCCAGTTTATTTTTCCTGGTCTAAACAGCAGGGGGCAGAAAGTTTGTTTTTTTATACTGTAAAAAGGAGAAGTTCCGCTACGTAGTCATTTTGGTGTTTTGTCTTGCAGTAAGAACTGTTTGTCTCAATACTTACTGTGAGATTTATTTCACTTTATATTTTTTGAATTCATATTGATCTTAAACTGAAAACAATAGAACTTCCAGTTTTCAATAACTGTAAGACATTCTTTCTGCTAATGAATTTGCTAAGTCACTTAGCTAAGAACATAATATAACCCCCAATTCTTAAAGCTCAGGATAACATTTGGTGTTGAAAAATGTTTGTATTCTTTTAAGCACTGAGTAAACTCAAGAGGCAACACTTTTCTTTCTCCTGCTCTGGTTTTTAATCCTTTGAATGAACTCTGGTAGTCACTGTCCATTTTGTAAAATATCTATCATTTGAGTCTCTGATCCAGGTTTGAATCAGTTCCTCATCTCTGAAGTGTATTTAGGATCTCCTGTAAGCTTTATTTTGTTGCGCTTTTGCTTGTCCCTGCCACGCTTTCTCATGAATTTTTAATGTATTGGGCCAAGTATTTTTTCACCTGGCTAATTAATTAGATGTTCCTTGAATTACATGTGGAGCGATGGAGTTAATTTAGATCTACACATACATAAATAAAATCAACACCTCAACTTTGCATTAGGCCTACAATTCTCATTTAACAGATAACCCAGTGAACTAAGATTTTGTCTTAACACTGTGTTTTGAATTTAATGTTAAATGTATTACTGGTTTAAATTTAGTGCTGTTTAGGAAATGTGTCCATGTATCGAGTCAAAGGTATGAATGGTGACTTTGTTTCAGTCCTAGTTTTTGTAAGAACGCCTGTTTCCTACTCTGTGACTTTGTAAGATTAACAATAGATAGTGCGTAGGAAAGGAAGTCCCGAGGTTAGGAATAACCTGGCAAAACTCCATGAGTTAAAGCTCTGCTGGTCCTTACTGCTCTAAACAAAGGGAAGGGAGTCTTCTCTCACACTGTGCTTGGTTTTGTGCTCAGGATCAGGTATATTACAGCACAATCTGGTTTTTTAAATACTCTTGCTGATTTTATTTTTAAGTTGTGGCAGTTTTACTACTGCAGTTGTATATTTCACTTGTCCATAAGATTATTTGTATCCATAGCAAATACTGTTATTTCATTTAGGGTCTGGATTTTTATTTGTTTGAAATGTGGCAGGTTTTAAAGGCTAACAGTAGTTCTATGGCAGATAGAGTGCTTTTATGTACATAAAAGTGCAGCTTTGAGTGTGTAATAAATTTTAGAATACATTTTGGAATTACCATAATCAGCTTTACAACTTGTTTCTTCTAGATTCTTTATTAGAACTTATTCTAACTACATAAGGAAAGGCCATCTTTCACTCCATCTGTGAAAATAACAAAGTTTGTAATAGGGACACCACTCTAAATAGTTACATTCTGATTGGCTCAAAATGTAGGTAATATTCAGGCTAAGATGCAAACCATAGTGACCAAATATGCTGCAAAACACATTAAGTACATTGTTTACCATCATTAAATATGTAAGAACCTTCTACTGATCTTACTCTTTCCTTTTCCATATCTATTGCTCTGTGAAAGTAAGTTTACTTTGGTTTGGTTTCAGGGGGTTTGTTGGGGTTATTTTTGGGGGGGGCAGGGGGTGTTTTTGGGTGGTTTGGGGGAGGGAGGGTGTTTTGGTTTTTGGGGGGGAAATGGTGTTGGGTTTGTTAGGTTTGGGTTTGTTGTTCGGGGTTGTTTTTTTTCTTCCAGAAAGAGAACTTAAGTAAATAGATTAAAACTGAATTTCACCTTATGGAATCTATCTTACTCCATGGTGTACTTGTGTGTGTGTGAACATTCAAAGGTAGTACTCCTTAGAACAGATGCTTAAAATATCAGCACTGCAGAAGCTGGGAACCTTCTCTACCCAGCTGTTCATGTGTTTTGTGTTCATAAATCTACTGTAAGATAACAGAAGAATTTCTGTCCTGTTAGGTTTGTCTTTAGCAGGAGCCCTAAGCAATCCTAATTTTAGAGAAATCTCTCCATTAGTACTTATGCTGTTACTGAGACAAAACTTGTTGTAAACACTTTTGCTCTGAATTTCAGGAATTGGTTAATAATTTGACATGAATGGCTTTTAAAATCACCATTGTGGTGTTCTACGTCCAAATGTATCTTTTAAGATCTAAGAATTTACAAGTTTCACAAATATTTCTGAGTTCTTGCTGGAGACTGCAGTTCAGGTTTGCTCGCAGGCAGCAGACAGTCTGAAGTGGAAGTGTGTACTCACCCTTACCATTCCTGTAACAGGGGGGCTGTCTTAGCCTTTGGTGTTGATGAAGCTGGTCTCTTTCAAACCCCATCCAAGCATGAGATGTTCAGTTGTCCCCTGCTGCCTGTTTCTGTCCACCTGAAGACTAAATTCACTTGTGGTCTACATACTTGCACCCCCACTCGAGGGCCTTTCCTTGTGCAGCTAAAGAAAAGGCACATGGAAGAGAATTACTTCTTTTTCTGCTTTGATAACTATTCTTGCTGTCACGTCTGTGTTCAATGGCAGGACCACATCTTAAATGTCTGGTTTTATACTAGTCAACTTTCACGCTCCCTATAACAACAGTTTCCCTCTCATCCCTGCTTGTTCTCCCACAAAGGTTAAAAATCAGTACTAAGTATGAATTTCCAAGCAAAAAGGAAACACATGACAAAAACAGGGAATACTGATCGTGAGGGTTGTTTCTAGTCACTAGGGGAAACAGAGGATCCAGCAATTCAAAAATACACAGAACAAGTTATGTAGGGCTTACCTTCTACAAAATGGGGAAAGGTGAATACAGAGGGCTGAGCAACAAATGCAACCATCAACACTTCATGATGTGTTATAAAGTATAAGACTGTTATTTATATGTATCTATACACTTATTAGGTAACAGCTGAAATATTTTACACTAACAGCAATAGCAGATGTCAGAATAATCAGTCTCATTTCAAATTGTTCTGCTAAGCTTGAGCAAATCATACCCTTTCTGTGTTGGACACAGGAAATGCAAACTGGAAGACTCTTCCAAAATAGCAAATCTGAATGATTGTAATTAAACTATTAGCTTTGTTCCCTGGCAAAATCTATACCAGAAAACCCTCTGTGTACATGCAGTTTTTATTACTGAGAAAGAATGGTGTCTCTTGCTGTATCTTCCTGCAAGTTAAATTAGGCTAGAAAAAGTATTTTTCACGCTGGTATGATTCTCAGCACTATTTTATGCTACCCTTCAGCTAATATTGCAGATCTGTTCCAGAATATTTTTCTTCTTTAGCTGCTTCTCCTGTGGTTGTGTATATTTCAGTCTTGTTAGCTGGGTTGTTATTCTGGTATTGTCAGCAGTGTTCACACAGGGAGCCAGACTGACATGACTACTCCAGAACAACTCATGCAATAAGATCATATTGGATTAAGCAATTTCTTATTGCAATTACAGACTTCTATTCTGAAGCAACAGATCAGGTTTCAGTTTATTTTACATGACTATTTTTGGACTTATTTATTGCAGATAATTTGGCCAAAAAATCATCTTCCAAATCTGTCTGAAGTAACTGAGGGTCATAATGACTAGCTGCGTTTCTGTCCTTTTAACATTACCACCATTTCCACAAACGTGAATTTGTTTCCTAAGTAAGTCGTTTATGTGCAAAGTCAGCTGTATTAGCAAACCTCATTTTCACCAGCAGTTTAAGCTACCGAAGGCAAACTGATTATGGCATGCTTATGTATTTTATGTATTTTGTTCAACTGTCTTTTTGGGAGGAGCCATGCTAACCTCAGTGAGGAAGCTTAAAGCAACAGCTGTAGCATAGTGACTACTGACAAGGCTTCAGCTGTTTGCAAACCAGGCACTACAGCTTTTCCCAAATCACTGCTCCAAATTGCCTACGTGAAATCTGCCTTTGTACTGATGTGATGAGCAGTGTTTGTATGTCCCATTCCACTGGCATTACTGTAAGAGGAATAACCCCTGAGACACAAACATTAGTGCAATTTTTTGATTAGCACAGCTGTTTCTGAAATTAATGTCTGAGCAGTCCTCTATAGATGTTCACATAGCTTCCTTGCCAGCAGAATTACATCAAGTTATAAAACAACATGAACTAAGCTGACACAAGTTCAATTGTTGGCTTGTTTTTGGATTTGGTTTGGGTTTTTTTTCTTTTTTTTTTACTGTGTTCACATTAGAGGTTTTGCTGGCCTGAAGATGTTGGCAAGGGATATCTGCTTACATAGCTATGTTTGTGAAACTTTGCAATATACACCAGCTCCTTGTATTAAACAAACCACAGCACAGTTGTCTACACGCATAGGATATGCTTTGTGTGTGTTCTGAGATGCCAATGAAAGTTTAAGCCTACCTGAGAAACAAATAGCTATGAAATGCATGCAGGTGAAAATGAGAAACTTAAGCACTGACCCATTTGTTAAAAAACACAGTACATTTTTCTTAAGTATACCTTTCCAGAAGTTTCTTGAAAATTATATTAATATAGAACTGTTACCAAGAGCATAATATAGAAAAAAGCCTGTCAAACAATACCCACAAGTGCAAATAAAACTGTGTTTTTTCAAAGTGTAAATTCAGGTGTATGATGCACATATATGCCTTCTGTAATGAAATTTTATGTAGTAAGTCTACTGTTCCATTGTATTCCTTTTCTCCATTATTTATCTGGGGGGAATAGAAGCTGTCTTTTTATATACAGCTCTTCTTCACTGTAGTATATGAAAACAACTAGATGTAGTTAATGACCACTTTAAAGCCTCTTTGTGTAGTACATACACAAACAGAAGGCAGGAACTGTGCAGCTCTTCCTGGTCTGCACTATGTAGTTATTACTAAGTTATCCCAAAATGATGAGGTTTTTCCAGGGAATGCTGAATGGTTTATTTTGTAGCAGACATCATGCATGGATTTTCATGGGCTTTAATGCAAAGCAGTGATGAATCTAGATTAAAAATTACAACACAGTATTGTTTCTTCAAACCATTAGATGCTCATTAACTAAGGGTAAATTTGAAAGTGAACTTATTTCTTACCTGTTTGCTTGGTGTGCCACTGAAATACAGACTGAAGTTGCTGCTAAAAATGTATTACAAATATGGTATACTCAAAGTAGTGTACTTTATAAATCCTTCAGTTAAACAAAAAAAAAGTCTGTGCTATTAAAAAACATTTAAACCACACATGGACTGGAGATAAAATAGTGTTATTAGGTTTTTTTGGTGGTATTTGGTTTTTTTTAAATGTACAATCCTGTAATTAGAAGGAAGAAGTAATGATAAGGAGACTTTGCACGTCACGCTTGTGGCTTGCTTCTTTTTTTTTACTTAATCCAATCCCATTGTGGTGGAAGTGGCATTGTCTTCCATGGACTTGAACATGTTGAGTCATTTTCTATAAAAGCTGGTGGTCATATCCTATTTTTATGTCCAAAGAAGGAAGTTACTATTTTCTAAACATAGAATAACAACAATACTATTAGAATTTGGTCTTACAGTTTTAATCACTTTCAGATTAGTAGAAAAAGATGCTTTAGCCTGCAACATTGGTACAATAGTAGCTAATTCTGTTATTCAGTAAAAAGTACGGCTTGCTGAAGGAGACAGTTCTAGGTGTAATAAATGTTGTTTAAGTTTAGAACAGATGTGAATATACTTACTCATGAGATACAACACTCTCTTACGGCAGTGGTCTAATTAACACAGATGAGAGCTTTCCCTTGAGCAGCCATGTCATCTGGAAAGGAATGCAGTCGGTAGCTGGGTGTGCCTTTACTCAAGGATACAGAGGCCTGGAGGAAGCAAAAAAGCACTTGTAAAGGCTGTGTGAAAAATCACTCATGTTCAGATCACTATCTGTGCAATAACCACACACACACATACACATGCAATCATCTAATATCCAAAGGTTTTAAACAAGGAAATTGCGGAGGGGGGAGTGGGGAGGGAAGATACGTAAGAGCTGCAGAACCCTGGAGCAGGTGCTGTAATTAGCACAGCTGTCTGGGCTAGTAAAAATGCCAGCAAGTGACCCCATAAGGAAGCAGTAGAAAAGTGGTACAAAAGATAGCATGGAAAATTCTTAGGGAAAGGAAGCGTAAACAAGTCTCAGGAGTACTGGGTTTCCTGACCAGAAATAATAGCAGATGTGGGGAAAAAAAAAAAAACAAACCAAAAAAATCAGCAAGAAGGAGATCTGCCTAGCTAATGGAAACACAAGCAGGAAATGTAAGGAAAAGTAAATGACAGGGAATACTTGTTTAAGCGAGGAAATCAGGAAATGCACAAGCAAGATCTGTTCCATAGACCTGGCTGATCTTAATCGGGAGTTCATGTACAAGAGCTGCATTACCAACGTTAAATGTTGCACTGATAAAGGGACAGGGATTGTTCAAGAGCCAGGCCCAAGCTCTGATGCCAAAAATGACGTTCAGAACAGTTCATGATGTTTCCTAGAAATAAGTAAGTTTAAAAAAAAATAAATATTACTTGCCTAAGACTTTTCTACTGTGGATTCTTATTATGGAGGAGGATGTATTCTGATCAGGCATCAAAACCGGGAGTCTGTCCAAAGCACAAAAATAAAATGAAGAAATGCTTTACTAAAAGAAAGTTATACATTTGCATAACCAATGTGTGATATCTGTATGTGTGTAATCATAAAAGCCTTCCACATTTTCTATTGTAAAAACCAACACTGAAGTTGGAAAGCAAGCATCATTCTTTACAGATGCAGCTACTGAATGTACTGCAGCTACAAATGCAAATTCTGGTCACATCACTACCCAAAGGTGTTTCAAGCGCCCCAAGCAAATGAGACAAGATTAAATAAAAATGTATTACATAGGGAATGAATTTTGATTCATCATGATCCCATCAGAGCCAGTGGCTCTGGCTTCAAGTACAGACTAAATAGAGGACAAGCAACTCTTTACAAGAGTTCAGGATAGATCCATGAAATGTCACAGCTGTATCTGAAACCACCTATGGATAGTGAGTTGGATAGATTTATGATACAACTCGGCACGAAATTCGTACCTGTCTGCAAAGCACTAAGCCTTACCTAAACTACAACAAAATAGTTGTGGGCTTCCTTCCTTTTTTCCCCATTGCCACAGTATCCCTGAAGTGTGCTATGAAGATCGTATGTGAACTAATTTAAGCATCAGCTTGCCTCCAGAAATTAGTATCACCCATGAACTTCATGAATAATGGTTTTAGAGCAAAGCTAAATTAGGTTTACACAAATTCAGTTGCATCAGGAGAGAAAATGCTTCGAGTTTCCTTGAACACTGAAGCGACGCCCCATGTAACTAAACTGCCTGACAGGAAGGGGCAGTTGCCCCGCCTGTGGCTGACCCTGGCAATAGCCGGGCCATGCAGCTGCTCCCGGCAGCGGACCACCCGGCTCCGCAGGCACAGAGCAGGACTCCGGCGGCGCCGAAGGGATCCGCGGCCAACGCGCTCACCCAGAACGCCCCGCCCGGCGGCCCTAGCACCACCTTCCTGGTCCTGCTAACTTCGTGTGGGACTGGGATGCGGAGGCGCGACCGGAGGGGCAAAGGGGGTGCGAACACCGGCCCCGGTGGGCTTTGAGGGACAGCCCAGCCCGTAGCCTCGGCGTTCCAATGGCCCGTCTGTTGCTCAGTGAAACCCACCCCGCTCCCTCAACGGCTCCGAACGCCCAAAGTTTCACGGCGGTTGCATAACTGCGGGCGGGGCGGGGGCCGGGCCGAGTGCTGAGAGGCGGGCGGGAGGGGCCGGCGCTGTCTTCGTCCCACCGCTGCCCGGCGCGGCCCGTCCCGGCCCGCGGGCTGACCCGCCCGCCCGGGACACCAACGCGGTTGGCGGGGACGCAGAGGCACTCATCGCCTGCCCCGGCAGAGCGGCGCCACTCCTGAAGAGCCGCCCGCCTGGCTCCGAAGGGCACGTCCTCAGCGGTGGCCTGCAGCGGGGCCGGCGCCGGCCACTGCCTGCTCCAAAGCCGCCTGCGCCCGACGGGTGGAAAATGAACCCCGCTCCTGCGGCTCCGCCGCCAGGGCAGCAGGTGATTCACGTCACGCAGGATCTGGACACGGAGCTGGAGGCGCTTTTCAACGCGGTGATGAATCCCACGCCCAGCTCCTGGAGGAAGAAAATATTGCCTGAGTCCTTCTTCAAGGAGCCGGACTCGGGCTCACACTCGCGGCAGTCGAGCACGGACTCGGGCGCGCCCCCGCTGCGGCCCGCCGCCGCGCAGCACGTCCGCTCCCACTCCTCTCCCGCCTCGCTCCTGGGCTCGGGCGCCGCGCAGCAACACGCGCACCTCCGCCAGCGCTCCTACGACGTGACGGACGAGCTGCCGCTGCCGCCCGGCTGGGAGATGGCGCTCACGCACACGGGACAGCGGTACTTCCTCAAGTGAGTAGGGGTACCGGGCCGGAGGCCGGTTGCCGTGGCTTGGTCCGCGCTGAGGTAGGGAGGGACGGAGAGTGGTCGGCCAAGTTTCACGCCGGCCAGCTGGGGCTAGTTCCGGGGGTGGAGGGGGTTGCTGTGCTGGCCGGGAGTGAGGCTCGCCATGAGGCGAGGGCGCCGGCGGTTTCCAAGTGTGAGGTAGATGCGGAATCTAGGGGGGAGGAAACTTCTTCCCAGTGAAGCAGTGGGAAGAGGAGAGAGCGGGGTGAAGCGAGACGCTGGCGGGAGGGTTGTTCCCAGAGCATGTGAACTGTCGGCTCCCCACCGCTTCCCTGCTTAGCCAGGCGTCCCAGAGTCATTAGTAAAAACTGTTCTTAAAGTTTTTTTAAAGTAAGTTTAATAGCAGTTGTTCCCGGGAGTTTTCCAGGAGGTGGGACCAGGACACCCTGTGTCGGTGACCAGTTGAGGTGAAGCAGGCTCGGTGGGAGGGACCGCGTAATGCGGCGCTTCTGGGTCTCCAGCTCGGTTCTAACCACGAGCCCGTTGTGCTCGGGTCGTGGGTGGCTTTTCACAAATGGAATGCACGGCTGCAGCACAAGTGGTGTGTATGTATATTTATAGCATCCATATCTTTAGGGACACGGGAGGAGGCTTCCTTATTTTAGTGACAAATTTTGAGAAGTGTAACATAACTGCCTATCCCTCCTGGCCAGAAATTTTGGCTACTGTGTTATTTATGACATTTGGAATTTGATTTGAAGCAGTTTAATAGGCCTGAAAATACGTAGTAATTGTAAAATGTGGTCAGGTCACACTGCCTTGTTTTGGTAGATTCTGTATCTCTGTTCCAGATTCATTGCGAATTAAATGGCACTGTATTAACCAGGTAAATACACAGTGACAAAATGTTTGCTAATGAAATAAAACGTTTGCTGATGAAGCATGTACCCAAGGATACTGAGGGAGTTAAACTGCCGGGGCTACAGGAGATCATTCACTCATTTACTACAGCCCTTAGTCAGAAGAATATTAACTTGAGTTCATATTCAACTCTGTGTTCAGCCATAATAAATAGCATATAGACAAGGTATGAGGGGAAAGAAAAAGGATATTTCTTGTGTAGAGAAATTAATACACACACAAATTGCATGATTCTATAATGATTTCTTTGCCTTGTTGCTTTGGAATTTCCAAATGACTATTCCAGACCCCAGTCTTTGAATTACTCTGCACAGAGTTTAGATTTTTTTATCTCTTGTCATGGTCTGCGCTACTAGCAAAGCAAAAAACTATGTTTCCTTTCTTTCTGCCATTCTGTATGTTACTGTATATGATCTATAATGTTGAGTGAACATGTGTCAGCATCCAAACTTAAACCTGATGATAAACCTTTTTTAATAAAAAACTTCTATCACCTGAATGAGAGGATCATGTTGCTCTGCACTTTACATGTATTTTTCTCAGCAGAACTGGACAGAGAAGTGGCTGACTGACAGGAGCACTGTAAGAGATCATTTGTAAATAAATATTTCATATAAATTCTTGCTAGGGCTTGGCCAGCAGGTGTTTTCTTGATACCTCTGGCTAAAATCTGGCTAAAAACTACATAACACAGCCTGTCTGCTCTTTTTTTATTGACTGATAGTCAAAATGAGCTCATGTGGTTTCACTTTCCTGTCGTACACGTCTGATAAAGAGACAGTTTTCCAAGTTGATGGATGCTTGTTGCTTAGGCTGAAAATGCAAGTTCTTTGTAAAGAAATATGATGGGTAAAACCCCAAAGTGTCTTTAATTTTTTTCCAAATCATGTCAACAGTAATATGCAGGGGAGTTGGAACTAGATCATCTTAAGGTCCTTTCCAACCCTAACTATTCTATGATTCTATGATTATCATAATCCTGTTTTAATATAAAATTAAAGTCTGTATGTAATTTGTTACTTAAGTTTGTCTTTAATTTGTTTGCCCAGTTTTATTTATCCAACAGAACTTTTCTCATTTGAATAATGTATTTCATAGAGTCATAGAATCATTCACCAATCATAGAATCATAGAATAGTTAGGGTTGGAAAGGAGCTTAAGATCATCTAGTTCCAACCCCCCTGCCATAAGCAGGGACACCTCACACTAAACCATGCCACCCAAGGCTTCGTCCAACCTGGCCTTGAACACTGCCAGGGACACTCACAACNAGCAGGGACACCTCACACTAAACCATGCCACCCAAGGCTTCGTCCAACCTGGCCTTGAACACTGCCAGGGATGGAGCACTCACAACCTCCCCGGGCAACCCATTCCAGTGCCTCACCACCCTCACAGGAAAGAATTTCTTCCTTATATACAATCTAAACCTCTCCTGTTTAAGTTTGAACCCGTTACTCCTTGTCCTGTCACTACAGATTTCTTTATACTCCAGTACTTTTGGGAGTAATACTTAACCATAAAATGATCATATATGAACTATAATATTTTATAAGTGGTCTTATATTTTTCAGGTGAAACTAGAATTTCCTGCAGAAATTTTAGACTGCTTATGGAAAGCAGCATTTAAACCTATGCATTATTGCACATAGTTTTCAAGTCAGATGATGTGCTTGAAAATCCCAGCTGGTCAAACCAGGCATACAAGGTTACATTTTCCTATATTCAAGGGAAAATAAAATTTGTCATTTCTTTCAAAGTTAATTATCCATAAAGATTTGTTTATAGTCATCAGCAAAAGAAAATTGAAAAGCAAATTAAGAGTAAATAGCTAAATTAGGTCCTGCTGAAGTTCAGAATGCAACTTATTCTATTTAAACATACTTTGAAGAGTTATTAAACAAAAGTGAAGAGTGAGCTATCCTTACTGACAGGGAACCAGCTATAACTTGAAGTGGTCGCACTCCTGCATGTCAGCTCCTGCAGAAATTTTCTGGCTGTGACTAGAAGAAACATAAGTAGCCTGGGGATCACTCCACCCTGTAATTAAATACCAAACTGCAGAAGTGGGGGATGGAAAACAGACTAATGAACACACACACACTTACAGCAATGTTATCTAAAGCATTTTTCTGTGTGTGCATGTGTGGAAAAAAATTTAAGTGTGATGTATTTCTGATAAAAATGGTTTCTGGAAAGACAGTCAAACTGCCTTGCATAACTCTTGTGTCGATAAGTGGGAATATCACTTGCCTGTTGATCCACATGCTAAGCTGTGTACACATATTCTGTAGAAAGAATTTTTCAAGTATTACTTTCCACTGATTTTGTTTTCAGGTGGTACAGACTCATATTTCAAATGAAGACTAAGGTTTTAATGTTCTCTCAGTGTGTGTACAGTGCTTCTTGGTCAGACTGATTTCATTTCAGAAGGTAAACAGAATATAGAGAGTACCACCGTGTTTGCACTGGTGAGATTTGTGAAACTGTTACTGCTGTTACCTTTATCACACTGTAGGTTTTGAAATGTTACAGTGAACATTTGTCATACCGGGACATACTTGCTAGTAGATCCTGCTCAAGGGGAAAGAAAGTTAATTACTTTCAATATTTCATTTGCTCAACATGTTCCATTTTTTTTCTACTGGTTTCTGTTGATGGAGAAGCTTGATTTAACACATGATCAATTTTATATTACCGTGCTCAGCAGGACAACATAAAAAGTAATGTAAATATCATGAAAATACTTTTTTATTGACAATGACAAAGCAAACAATATGAAGATAGTTCAAGTGCTCAAATGATTTCCAAATACAGCCTTTCCCTGAAAGCTTTTTCTATTAATTCTGTAGAGATTATTATTATTTTATACTGATGTTGTGCATGGTGCTGCACAATATTCGTAATCAAGATACTGTTCTGCCTCAGGAATGTTAGTTACCCAACTAGAAATCAGGGAGGAGATGGACAATGCATAAGGCAGTTATTCTGTTAAGTTTAATGAAAGTGTAGAAAAAGCTAACCACGTATGACACCTTTACAGTATTGTTCAACAGTTATTACCACAGTTGCTCATGGATGTAATGCGTGTGCTGTAAGGTTGGGCTCATGCTGACATTCTAAAATGTCATGCTTTCTAATTAAATGATAAAACACCAAGTGGCCTAGTAATATACAGAGAGAGCTTTGTAACTAAATACACTGATTTTTAAAAATCAGAATGTCAGAAATTTTTAATTTATTAGTGGATTGCATTTTGTTTCATGAACTTAAAATTCTGGTTTGGATTAACACAGGTTTTTTTAGAGGTAGTTGCATTTGTTCTTAAAGACACATGAGTGTGTAAACAGGTGCAGATTTACTTACAATAACTATGGCCTTATAGCAGAAATCCAGTGATAAGTTAAAAACTATTTCTAGGGTCTTTGGTTGGTCCTGTTCAGAGCTAGGTCATGTTTTATTGCCTGGTAGGGATCTATTTCAGATGTTTTGCTCTTTTCACCAGCTCTCTTTAATCAACATGATGTTTTACATTACTGTAGACTGACTCTACAGGTCTGCAGCTAGAGTGATGGATTGTGTTCATTGATAATGGCCATAAATGGGAGATTTAATGAAGTCTGCTTCAAGTCCTAGCAGTAGGATCTGCCGGGTTTAAGCTTATAATTTACAGTGAGGTGAAAAAAGTTATTAATGTGTTCAACTTTGTGGAAATTAAAGTCTTCCTTCCCATTAACAATTACAAATATTTGGAATAGATTAAAATTGGACTGATTCACTGGAATAATTTTTTACCTGGATAGGCAAATAACTTCATTTGATACAAATTTGCTAAGCCACTTTCTTTGAAAAGTTAAGCTAATTTCTATGTTGATGTTAGAGTCTCTCTTAAAAGCTTAAAAACCCCACCAAGCTATCTATGAGCTACTTTTTTCCCCTCTGTATTTGGTAGTAGAAACAGTAACACTTTCTGCTGAAAAATAAAAGTTACTCATTTTCTTGTCCACCATAGCGTTGTTTCATAATCAATAGACTATTTTCTCAGAATCTAAAATCATGTCACCTGTGATGCTTAATAAAATTAGGTGGATAATATGGTGCTTTAAATGTAATGCTTAATAAAATCTGAGAACAAAAGCAGATCTGCAGTAACATTCAGGGACACATTTGATTTACAGATGTTATCTAATTCTCTCTCTTGTCAGGTTTTCTGAGTTAGGTTGCATGCTACATTTTTGATATAGTTGTAAAGTGTCAGTGAAGAAGGCTGTAAGGAAGGCTACACTGAGTCCTGGAAGTGTTACCAAGAAGAGTTTCCTTTGAGGAAACATAAGCTTACTGTAAAGGATGGTCTCCACGCAAAAGCTGCGCTGAATTTAGGTGTATGCGCTTCTAAATGATATAAGGAAATTGGTGACAACTCTGCTATACACACTATTGTGTTGATGTGAAGTTTGCTATATTGGAGTGAGGTACATGTCTAAGTTAATAAATTAATAATGTGCATGCAGAATTGCATTGGTTTAATGAAATTTATCTTGAATTAATACTGTGGTGTTAGTGTTAAACCCAAAGTCCAGAAGTATTTGTGCATTAATGGATGACAACTGATATGCATCCATCTCATGATACAAGCTGAAAATAAAATTGCTTTATGCATTAATCATTAGAAAATAATATTGATTAGTATATGTTTAGAAAGCTGAGTATCCAGTAGATACAGGTATTAAGTAAGAAAACTTCCACGAAAACCAAATGGTTTTACTGTAACTATATGAAAGAGTATAGTCTTTGCTAATGGTTTCTGTTTCTCAAAGACAGAAAAATGAAGAGTAGGTTTATTTTTGCAGTTTTTGTGAGATGCTATAGTCGGCAATTAAGAGATGGTAAACATTTAAATGTTTTACAGCCCATCTTTATCCTGTAAATGGTAAATGACAAGGCACAGAGCTGTCTGCTACCCAAGCCAGTGAAACATAACTTTGAAGAGGTTTGAATCTGCAAAGTCCTTTCCAACTTCTTACTGTTCACTCCTTCACATCATGTTGGAAGAGTTGGTGGTTTGGCTTTGATTTGTTCTCTGTTTGGATGCTTTGAGTGAAGTTGAAAATTGTTTTACCCATAATTCTGTCTCTTTGATTAAGGAGGTTGTTACAGGACAAGAGCCTCTTTGTAACAGCATATTTAGTGCTCTGGGGCCTAGCGTGACTAGCAGATACAAATTGCATGGAAGCAATTAAATCCAAAGGAAATGTAATGTGGGCTGAATTTCAACATACAGACTTGTGGCATTCACTCCCTTCATTTTAGAGAGATGAGTGGGTGGGTGTGATATGGGCTGGAGGTAGAGGGTTTGTTTGAGCTTGGATTATTTAATTATTTGGTTTTTTACATTGATTAAGTCTAAGTCCAGACCTAGTGTGAATGCTGATGTCTGTGACTGTTGTATGAATTCCTCAGGAATGTAAAACTTGGGGACATTGCATGGTTCTGCTGTATTCCCTACCTATGACTTTTTAAGGCAGATGTGACTGAAGACAAATAGATAAAGGCTTGCTTAGAGACCTGAACAGAATGTATAATATCTGAACCAAAATAGTTTCTTAGAGCACTCCATGAATCACTATAATATAAGGGGAGATGTGAAAAAGGAGTTCACTGTCTTGCACTTCCTCATAGCTAACGGCATGCAGATAAGTAGTTACAGTGTAAGCGCAGCAGTGGTAGAACTGTGAGTACAGACATATCTTTTCCTGTAGTAGCTCATTTGTCCACCCATATCCTATGTAACATCTGCTAGCCCTTGCTATTTTCTTGATCAGAATGCTCCTTTTTGTTCATTTGGTATCAGTCAGTCCCTAATCCTTTGTGGGTTCAATATTCTGACAGTCTTTCAGGTTTGTGAATGAAAGGATATTTCCATGGTACATTTGAGGTTTGCCCTGTACCACAATTAATCCTTTTTTTTCTAGCTGTGATCAGTTTTCCTAGTCTGTCTTCTCTTGGTGTTTTTAAATGTTGTACATTCCTATTTTCAATGATTGATTTGTGAGTGATGGTGTAAGCATCACAAAATGAAGTAACAACGTTCTATCAAGAAATTCTTAAAGGTTGCATTAAACCATATTGTGTTTCCAAAATAAAAAATTGGTGTTGAACTGTGAGTCTTACATTCTGTGTGTTTTGGGTTTTTTAAAGAAGTTATCAGAACTTCTTGATTGATGTGTTTTCTTAGGCTTCACCTTCATTATGCAGCACCTAAATACAGGAACATCAGAGTAGAAGGAAGCATGGGAGATTGGGAAGCTGACCTAGGTTGAAGGAAACAGTAATGCAGTTCCTGTTGTGCTGCAGAGAGTGACTCTTAGGAAATCATGTAATCTCTCTGTGCCTTCATTTGTGGCATGTGAAACTAGACAGATACGTTTTCCCACTTTCTAGTAGCTCTTGTGAAATAGCACATTAAAGATTGAGGCACTAACGTGAAACTTCGGAAGTTTCCATAGTGATGTTGATAATGCAGGACATATGCAGTAAGAACTGATCAGTGTCTGTTCTTTTCCATGGAAAACTTAAGTGTATTGAAGCTGTGTACAGGAACAAGCACTAAACTTTTACTCTGTGGAAATTGAGTTTACATCCTTTTGCAGTGTTGTCATTCTCAATGGCCACAAAGCTTGTCTCTCTATAGGGTGGCTCAGACTTTAACCATTAGAGCATCCTAGTGCAGTCATTGGTGATTCTTGACCATTCTACCAGCTGCAGGAGTTTAAAATCCCTGGAGAGGACTACGGATTGCTCTTTAATACGCTTCTCCTGTGGTTTTGTTTACAAAAGCTAACTAGAGTTTGTACAGACTACAGCAAAACCCAAAACACCTTTGGAGGTAGCAGAGAATTCTTCATAGGAGCAGACTGCACAGATGTAAGAAGGCATCTTGCCCAGCTGGAGTTTGTTAGATTTTGAGACCTATTTTCAAAGGTCTCTTAACTGATTAATCATTTTGGAGATGTGGATTTGGAGTCCCTTTTTATTAAAGGAAGAAAAAAAAAAAACAACCCTGGTTTGTTTAATTTCTTTGCCTAAGCAGCCTTGTACACATGAAGGTGGAAATAAGGATGTTATTTTCAGAATCTTCTCAAAATATGGTATTTTCAAAAGCTTCAGGAATAAATGTAATTACCGCTTCAGAGAGGGTTTGGATTGTCTACTTAGTTAGACAGTATGGATGTAAGAAGCTTTTCTAGTTTTAACATGCATTCTCTATGATTGCTTTTAGAGCCACCCAGAAAGTTACATTGGCAAGAATCCTCCTGTCAGTGCTGTCACTCACCTGCATTAGATATCCAGGGACTGGAACAAATCAGGCTTTGCATCAGTACATGAGTACAGTCTGCTATGTGTGGTGATCACTGTACAGCTTTGTGGGGAATGTAGGAAAAGGTCAGCATTTCTGAGTTTATAAGAGCAGAATTTAGTGTGGGAGTTCTTCACAAAAGGGTTTTTTTTATGTCACATTTGGTGTTTACACTACATTTTCCTAGTCATGTCTGTCACTTTACTCTTTCTACTGTTTATATTTAAACAGAAATTTCAGTGGTTTTGCCTTGAAGAAAATGTATTTTTTGCAAACTGTCGTGGTTTAAACCCAGCCACGCAACTCATTCACTCACTCAACCCCCCTTTCTTGCCCT
>NDXB01019793.1:0-11858 GCA_002631895.1 Agapornis roseicollis | reverse complement strand
ATTTAGATTTCAGTGCTCCGGAAATTAACTCCAGCAGCTTTGGAGAATACTGTGTACTTTAAATGGCACTCATATTTCCTAATTGTATGTATCTAATTTATGAACATTCCATCTGAGTTAGACAACTACATGTTTAAAATGTTTTGAAATGCCACTGTGGATTTTTCATTTTTTTTTTTTTAAAAAAAAAAAAATTTTATTTGTTTTTTTTTTTTTTTTTTTTTTTTTTTTTTTTTTTTTTTAAGGGAAAATACCATCTTTAGCAGCTTGCAAAGAAGACTGTTTTGGCTCCTCTGGTGAGCTACATTTAGTGTTCATCATCATCCACCCATATACTTTTGTCTCCTGGAATACTCTGAATGGAGGTAAACTTACTTGAAAAAGAAGTTATGATCCAAAATTCATTTAGTTTTGATGTGCCACAAAAAAAAAAAAAAATCATTTTTTTTACAAAACAACTCTGTCAGTTAGAAGTAAAAGGAAGAAACAGTCCAGAAGCAAGCAGCCTCATGATCAGTTTCTTAGAGAGTGTTTTCTTCTCTTAACTGACTGCACTAGCCTGCACATAAGATTGGGCACCTGCACTTTATGCCTTTTACTGCTGATTCTTCCATTTTGCGTGGCTAAGTAGACATGGAATGAGCAAGTGTAATGGGAGAGAACAACCCACACATCCTCAGTTCCACATACCTGTACTGACATCCTGGAAAGCAGTTATTATTTGTAAACACCCTCATACAGGGTGGGAATGAAATAACTGCACCTGTGCTATCAAGTTCAATCACCTTAAATAATTACATTTTATTAGACAGGTCTAAGTCCTCATTTCTGTGGGTCAAAACTGGATGGGTTGAATCAGGCATTTTTGTTTTCGGTTTCTTCATCTAAACTACATGCAATCTAATGTAATAAGACACTGGAATTACTTATCAAATTGGATTGCACAATGTCATTGAATATCAATATAACTATTTTGGAGTGCTAAAATATTTGTTAGGTAATTCAGCTTTCAACTATGCTGTCATGTGCTTTTGCTTTGTGTAACCTCTTGACATAAAAAGAAAACTCTGGTGTGTAGAAAGTAACTTATTGGCTGATTGCTAGCAAAGAGGTGGGCAGACTCTTAGCACTTCCAAACTTTATTATAAAAAAGATCAAGCCAACTCAGGTCATACAACACTAAGATATGCTTCAGATCAGTAAAGCCTTTTTTTGTTCAATTTAGTCCCATGTTAAAATTAATCATCACATTTTACATTATGCATTTCTAATTTCAATGTTCATGTCATATAATTATTCTGTATAGTCAAACCTAATGTGGTTTGCTCCACTGAGCTATTGAGTGAGTACTTTAACAGTGAAGCTAGTATTTAAACTATTTATTTGAAATATGCAGACCCATAATTGAAGAAATTTGATAAATCTGTAATAACAATGTGTACATGACTTTAACATTTATGAACAATGGCAGCAAAAGAAATAACACACATTAAGCAACAAAAGGGAACCCTGAAAGTGAATGGCATTCTCTGACAAGTTGTTGTTCACCATTTTGACCAAAATGCCAGTTCTGGTCTACTTCCAGTCTGACTATAAATAAGATAGTAAATCCAGAGGCAGTTTCCATCATCACAGAATCTGCGCTTTGCAGGCAGCAACATTTTGTCTCATTTGGTTTTGTCTGTTTGTTTGGGGGTTTGTTTGTTTTGCTTTTTTTTTTTTTTTTTCCGTTTGGTTTGGTTTTTTTTTTAAAAACAAATTTTTCTTTTTTTTTTTTTTTTTGTTTTTTTTTTTTGGGTTTTTTTTTTTTTTTTCCGTTTGGTTTGGTTTTTTTTTTAAAAACAAATTTTTCTTTTTTTTTTTTTTTTTGTTTTTTTTTTTTGGGTTTTTTTTTTTTTTTTTTTTTTTTTTTTTCCGTTTGGTTTGGTTTGTTTCTTAAAAACAAATTTTACTATTTTGTTCTATTTTATCTTATTTTATTTTATTATCACAAATCAAGCAATACCTAGAAAGTCTCTGCCTCAGTAGTTTGGGCTTCCAGGGTATTTGGTGTGGTTTCAATGTGATTTTGCATCATCACTTGTGTATTTTCCGTGACAGGAAAATATTTCAACTCCACCTGCAACACTACATTGAAACTGCTACAAAATGCCATCTTATTTATGCCTATAAGAAGCAGAACATCAGTTCTTAAGTACATATAGTAATTTTTTTCTTAAATTTACAATATTTTAAATGCAGAAAATAATGTCATTGTGCATATTACAGTATTCTGGAAAGGCAGAAAAATAAATTCTTACGCTAATCATAGTCCTTCAATTCAAATGTGAGGTTGATGTGAATATGGTTTCCTTCACAATTTATTTTGTAAAATAATGACAATAAAATCATAAAATTGATCTTGTCTGATTTTCTAAATTGCCCCAGAATTCTTAGACTATACACACAAGATCTTCAGGTCTTGGAGTCATTTCAAGGACATGGGCTAAGAGAGTTGGAAAAAGGAAGTTTTAACAATTCCAGTGGACATAACTATTTGCTAAAGGAATGCCTGTTAACATCTTTAGAATTCATATGTGGGAAAAAAGGCAAGAAAGAATATCAAAACAAAACCTGTTTTCTGTTATGTTAATGTTTTGTAGATTAACTTGGAACCTGACACATTCTTTTCCAATAACAAACATTTTCTAGAGAAAAATATTTTATAATTTTCCAGATTAAAATTCACATGGTATCAATGTTGCTAATTAACAATCATCCATATCTTCTTCATTTTACTCTATAAATGTGGTTCTGGATCGAGGTGTTCTGGCAATTATGGATGTCAAGTGAGAGAATGCAACTGAAAAATGATTGAAAAATTACCCATTGTAATTTAAATGACATGAGGCCATCTTCATCTAAAATGAACAAGTGTAAGTTAGGGTTGGGTAGACACAGAAAGAATCTCTCTTACCTTCTTACCTTTTCAACTGTTCTTGCATAAATGCTTCTGTCTTTTTTTCAAGTTAATTGTATTAATACATCTATGGATAATCTGAGTAATACAGCCTTTCTTACAAATATTCAACCTGTATAGGGTCTTAAAAAGTAGATTTCAAGTTAATGCAGATTTTAGATCAAGAATAGCCTTCTACAGTGCACTGGGGTGAAATCAAATAGTGCCATGACTGAAATTGAAAGCACCTGCAGATCCACTGTACTCCAGCATGCATTATTCAGTTCCATGAACTGCTGCTCTGTTCATGTTTGGGTTTTGTCCTGGTTTAAACCCAGTTTCTACTCCCCTCCCAGTCTTAATTTCCTCTCACCCCACCCCCCAAACACCTTCCTCCCCGCTCCAGGAGGAATGGGGAGGAGAATCAAAAGAATGCAACTCCCACGGGTTGAGATAAGAACAGTCCAGTAACTAAGGTATAACACAAATCACTACTGCTACGACCAATAATAATAATGATGAGAAAATAACAAGGGAAGAGACTACAATACCACCCGTCAAAAATGAGCCCAACCAGGAAGTGTGTGCCCTTCTGGGTAATTCCTCATTACCTCCCCGGATAGGATCATAGAATCATAGAATAGTTAAGGTTGGAAGGGACCTTAAGATCATCTAGTTCCAACCCCACTGCCATAAGCAGGGACACCCCACACTAAACCATGTCACCCAATGCTTCATCCAATCTGTCCTTGAACACTACCAGGCATGGAGCACTCACAACATCCCTGGCCAACCCATTCCAGCATCTCACCATCCTAACCGGAAAGAATTTCTTCTTCATTTCCAATCTAAACCTCTCCTGGTTAAGTTTGAACCCGTTACCCCTTGTCCTGTCACTACAGTCCCTAATGAAGAGTCCCTCCACAGCATCCCTATAGGCCCCCTTCAGATACTGGAAGGCTGCTATGAGGTATCCGCGCAGCCTTCTCTTCCTCAGGCTGAACAGCCCCAACTCTCTCAGCCTGTCTTCGTATGGGAGATGCTCCAGTGCCCTGATCATCCTTGTGGCCCTCCTCTGGACTTGTTCCAACAGCTCCATGTCCTTTGTATGTTGAGGACACCAGAACTGCACAGAATACTCCAAGTGATGTCTCATGAGAGCAGAGTAGAAGGGCAGGATCACCTCCTTTGACCTGCTGGTCACGCTTCTTCTGATGCAGCCCAGGATACGATTGGCTGCAAGCGCACACTGTCGGCTCATGTTCATTTTCTGATCGACCACCACCCCCAAGTCCTTATCCACAGGGCTGCTCTGAATCTCCTCTTTGCCCAACCTGTAACTGTGTCTGGATGTGCTGTGGTATGGAATACCTCTTTGGCTAGCTTGGGTCAGGTGTCCTGTCCCTGCTTTCCCCTGGCCTCCTCTCCTTCCTGGCAGAGCATAAGACTCAGAAAGTCCTTGGTTAGAATAAACATTACTTAGCAACAACTTAGCAACAACATCGATGTTATCAGCTATGTTACCAGGCCGAAAGTCAAAACACAGAACTACATCAGCTACTAAGAAGGAGAAAAACTTGACTGCTACTTGTAAACCCAGGTCATACCTGATGGAAACCTTCCTGCACCTAAGAGCAGGATGCAAGCATTGTTCCAGTCTTAGAACAGAAATTTTTACAGTCAGAGTACACTTCTGTCCTCAATTTATTGCTTAATACTAAATCTTTCTCTGCTGCCAGAAAAGGGTGTGATGAAGCGGCCCTTCTTTCTGTATTAAGTTACAGTCCTGCCTAATGGGGCAGTACATTCAGGTGTTTTATGAATAATCTATGAAACTCATTAAACCCTATTTGTGGAAGATACCTTCTCACAGTCTGCACACTAAAACTAGTTCATCATGAGATGGAGGCATGCTGTCCTGCCTTGAGACAGAAAAGCTTTTCCCTTTTTTCTTAAAATCATATCTGTGTTACTATAGTATGAGAATGCCCTGCAGTTGACCACAGGCTCCTCTTAGCTGCCAAAGTAGCAAACCAGTTGTAACATGAACCTTTGCTGTCTGTATCAGCAGAATAGAAAGACTGATACTTCACATTTAATAGCTGAGCCCCAGAGACTAGAAAGAAATTTAAGAAGTTTCTAGACTAGCATTTTTAAAGAGTCAAAAGGAGATAATGATCCTGTTGGCACTTGGAAAACAAGATTCTAATCCCCTTCATCGAGTTTGAAAAATTTGCTGTCACTGAGCAGAACTTTTTAGTCAGCTACCTGAGGACATGCCCAGACACACAACATTTAATCAAATAAAGGTGTATTTTTACTTGCCAGTGCAGCTGGAATTCAATATGCAAATTCTCAGTGAAAACTAGATATATCAGACATATATAACTATGCAGAACTGTGCTTCCTGTACTGTTCAAAGAAACAAGTTCCCTAGATAATTAATCATGAAAGTATTGTTAGCATAGATAGGCCACTAAAGTCAAAAGGAATATTTGCCTGTCCTTTTATGCCTTTTTTGTCTCATGTTTCCTGTTCCCTTTTCTAATTTTTTTTTTTATTTTTTTTATTTTTTTTTTTTTTAGCCTTGAACAAGAAAAATAAAATTTAGAGGGAAGGATAAAACCAGAGTTAGCAAAGATGTAAATGTGCATTCTATTCCTGTGNTTCTTTTTTTCTTTTTCCTTTTTTTATTTTTTTTTTTTTTTTTTTTTTTTTTTTTTTTTTTAGCCTTGAACAAGAAAAATAAAATTTAGAGGGAAGGATAAAACCAGAGTTAGCAAAGATGTAAATGTGCATTCTATTCCTGTGTAAAGATTGACTCAGAACTAAAGTGTGTATAACTTGCATATTAATATAAAAACGTAGTTTGTAAAGTTCGTATATTAATACAAGCAGTAAATAATACAAGAGAGTGCCTATTGTACAAGACCAAATTCTTCTGTGAACAGCAGCAATAAAAAGAATATTGTGTTTAATAACAGTGTTTTTGTAATACTGGTAGACAGACAAAGTCAGGTTTTGCAGATATTGTTCAGCGATGTGAACTCTCTTGGGTATAATTAATAGGAAAATATGAATTTATGGATGTTCTATGATTTTGATTGATAGTGGTTGATGGTTCTTTAAACCCGGAGATGTGGTTGCATCTTATCTCCTTCTGGAGCAAGAGCTTAGCACATGCTGTTCTTTATTTGCTTATCTTGGTTTCTATGTTGGAAGCTCAAAACTACAGGGTGCACGTTTTGCAAAACTAGCCATGGTGCAGATATCAGCCATGGGTCAGTGAACAAGACTGCAGGATTTGACTATCACAGGAAGCATTCCCTGTTGAGAAGTCTTCTGACTGCAATGGAGAGGCATTTTCCAATTAACTAAAAAGTTGCTGGTTTTGCCCTGAATACTATCAATACTAAGACATACGGGGTTTTGATATTTTTTAAACAGGTACAATTATTTGAGGACCAGCACACATTATTGATGCTACCTATTAGCCTCAAAATGCTCCACCAAGTGCTAAAAAAAGAGAGTTATAGAAAGATTTTTTTTTTTTTTTTAATCCTCAACAACAATTTTCACCCCCTTCTCTTCCTTGCTATCCAGGTCCTGCTGCTCTTAGTCTGTACTGTTTCCTTGATTTTCCTAGTTCTTCTGATGATTATGTCTCTATCCAAATAGCATTAATGACTATCTGCTGAATGAGTTCTATTCTTCAAGTACTCTTTCAGCTGTTGTCTCATTCTGTTTACCATATTCCAAGTGCTGCATGCAAATAATAGAATTTACTGCAGATGCAAATAATAGCATTTACTGCAGATGCAAATAAGACCACTAAATAGAATGAAAATATTTTTGCTGTCCTTAGATAACATTCCCTACATTAATGTTGCAAGAATCTTAAAACAATGAGTGTGATACCACCTAGAATGACAGGCAATTATTTCAATTAAGTCTCAGCTAGTTCAAAAAATAAAATCTCAGCTTAAAAGGTCACCTTGTTTTGTTTTTTTTTTTTAAATTATCTGTTTTATTTTCCTGTTTTAGAAAACAGTTACCCATCTTTCATTTGCCAGAAGGAAAAAGACTAAGCATTGTGGTAACACTTGGATTCTTTTAAACAAAATAAGCAGAATTTCTAGTGTAGTGGACATTCAAAACAGCAAAATTTTGACTAATGGACCCTAACAAAAGTATGCAGCCATATATACAGCATTGCCATTTAGGAAAATCTTTGACAATTCTAACAGAAAAAAGCTTAGGTGAAAAATGAATAATTAATTTGGCTTATGTTTGCACTCCCCTATTTAACCAAAAAATACCTAACACAGCCTTTTAATGAAGAAATGTCAAAGGTGCCATTTCTGACTGTGCAATGGGAAGGATTACATATGACCAAAAAGTCATAATTTTATGAATCTTTCTCCCCTGAATTAAATTTGTATGTTTTTCTTTGACCTTATAATAGCAAAATTTATCACAAAGATTTTATCAGGTTAAGAAATGAAGAAATTTGGCTATTGAATCTGAAATGTTATAATAAACTGAAGGCAATTATATCAATTTTACCAAAGTGAATCATCACTTTTTTCTTTTTTATGTAGATTATTTCTGAAAATTTAGAAGAGTTTTGATTTTGTTCTCTTGTTCTATGAAGTTAACAGGAAATGCAGTGGCATAGCCCTGTTATTTTTACAGTAAGAAAAGATGGAAAGATCTGCTTACCAAAAATTTCAGTTCGAATGATACAGTTCACAGTATGAAANTTTGATTTTGTTCTCTTGTTCTATGAAGTTAACAGGAAATGCAGTGGCATAGCCCTGTTATTTTTACAGTAAGAAAAGATGGAAAGATCTGCTTACCAAAAATTTCAGTTCGAATGATACATTTCACAGTATGAAAAGAATCCTTTTTTTTTTTTTTTTACTGAATTCATACACTCATCAGTTCTTTAGTTGGATTCATCAATAGCTTCTTTGGGTAAATGAGATGTGAAATTGTTCTCTGCTGTGGTTTTGTAAATTCCCTAAAACGTGATAAAACTAAGTTTTGAGAAAAGAACCTACAATTCATTCATTTGTTTTAAGAATGTATGTGTTAACTATAAAAAGATCTTTGAAGAGAGCATCTGAGAGCATTGTACTCACACATACAAACTAACTGCTTGAGCTTCAACATAAACCTTCTGCTACTTGATATAGATTTCTGTACTGTAGTTTCAATTTCTTGATTTATATTGAAATACTTAGCCAACAATATTTATCTGTGCTGAATATAACCCTAAGGAATAATAGCTAGTTTTCAGACATTTTTAGATCAGAGTGCTTGTATGCTATGTTTAGTTTGGAAAGCAATGTAGCTAATCCCCATTAGTTGTCTGCTTTCAGCATTTATCCCCATCAATGAACATATTTTGGTTTGTGTATGGAATCTAAGGCATGGTATGCAGTCTAACTGAACATAGGCAAAATTTTCTGAAGTTCTGCATTGTCTTGCACTTGAAAAAAAGCAATAAAATTATGATGAAATATATTTTCTAGTCTACTACTTATAGAGATGGGATTTTATATTCCTAAATGTGTGTAACTCTTGTTCCCTACATGTGTATAACTTGTGCCTTACACTCAGCAAAAAAATTAATTCAGTCTGGAACACATACATTAAAAGATTGACTGAAGTGGGAGGAAGGATTGAGAAGATTTCCAATTTTAGCTTAGTGATATGAAAACTGAGGTGACAACTAGAATAATTGCTGTCAGTAAACTCAGTGACTAAGAAAGCTGGAGGGACCTAGGCTGTATTGCTGGGATGAGAACTAATGAGTATAGATGGCCATAAGGAAATAAGGGATATGAATAGAAAGCTTAGATGTTTCTAGAGTGGGAACATGATTTTGACAGCTGTACATGATGTTTGGTGCACTTATTAAGTAAATACTTAGCTAGAATATTAGGCAACTACCTTCTGTCATGCAGGTGACTCTTTTAGTTCTATGATCGTACTTCCTATGAGAAATAATTTATGCACTGAAAAATATTCTTTTCTTGTGCTTTCTTTCTACTAGCAGAGTTGACATCAGTTCTCTGAACCTGGACTTCAGCATTCCAGTTGTATGCAAGCAGAGTGATGGCTCTTTATTGAAGAACATATTAAAGGAGTTTTGAATTTGGAAGATGTTATCTCCTAAAGAATCTGGAGAATATAATAAATTCTAATACATTTGGAAACCAAGTATAGTCTTTGAGAGAATCATTGACCTCAATATATTTTGATATTGCATACAGATCAGTTATGTTCCTTCTAAGCCTATGAATTTAACTGTGCCATTAACCCATTCATGACAATCCATTTTGCTATATAAACCTCCCTAATTTAGAATTTCATATGTGAATAAAATATATTCTTTTTTAAAATTACCTTATTTTCACTTCTGTTCATTCCAATATTCAGAATTACACATTGATGTATTCCTTAAATCCCATGTTAATGCAAAAGTGCATTAACATTTTGTCCTGAATTTAACAGTAGCAGACAATTTTTCTCCTTCTTAGTAGCTGATGCAGTTTTTATGTTTTGACTCTCCCTGATAACACCAGTGTTTTTAGTTGTCGCTAAGTAATTTCTATTCTGACCAAGGACTTTCTGAGTCTCATGCTCTTCCAGGGAGGAGGGGAGGCCAGGGGGAAGCAGGGACAGAACACCTGATCCAACCTAGCCAAAAAGGTATTCCATACCACAGCACGTCATGGTCATGCCAGGGGAGGTAATGGGGAGTTACACAGAAGGATGAGTTCTCTGGGGATTGGAGGAGGTACTCGGTCGGTGCTTGGTGGGGTGGGGTGTCATTAGTTATCTGTCGGTGAGTGGTGAGATGCTGTATTCTTTTCCCTTGTTATTTCCTTTATCATTATTATTATTGGTGGTAGCAGCAGTGATTTGTGTTATACCTTATTTACTAAACTGTTCTTATCTCAACCAGTGGGAGTTGCATTTTTGATTCTCCTCCTCATCCCTCCAGGATTAGGGGGAGGGCAAGAAAGGGAGGTTGAGTGAGTGAATGAGATGCGTGGCTGGGTTTAAACTACGACACATTTTTAGGATGATTTTGCAGTTCCAAAAGATACATTGTTTTACTCATTGATTTGCATGAAGATAAATTAATTAGTCCTGCATATTCTTAGATCTAATTGCTTCTAAGGTAATGATGTGTTTGCTTCTAGAGCCCTCAATTCCTGCCCAGTACAGGATTCTGGGGATGTGGTTGTAAACTTTCACTATGTAATAGCTTTGTTGCAGTTTCTGTATCATAATAACCTCCTTTAATATTGACCATAGTCTTGTCACTCATCACAACCACTGGATGGACAAGTGCTTTGATAAGGTTATATTCTTTGAGTTCAAAATTTTATTTGATGGAAATGACACTTTGCATAGTTCACAGCTACTTGCAATAAGATTTTCAGGTCTGAATTTAGTATGCAGTTCTCATATCAGGGTTACACTATCCTGAATGCTGCCATAGCCAAAACAGGGATGCTAGAAAACAGCCACAAAAACACAAAGAAATTCTACTGAGGTAAAGCTTGCAGTTTTGAAAATGAAGAAAACAAGTTTATGGTTTGTGGGAATCCCTGGGTTTCTGTCCTGGGTTCAGGAATTGCAGTCAGCTTTTCTTCCCCTTAGTAGCTGGTGTTTTGACCTAACCCGGGAACAAGGCTGATTAGACCGATGTTTTTGGTTGTTGCTAAGCAATGTTTGCCCTGACCAAGGACTTTGTGAGCCTCATGTTCTGCCGGGGAGGAGGGGAGAGGCCGGGGTGAAGGAGGGACAGGACCCAAACTGACCAAAGAGATATTCCATACCATACACGTCATGCCCGGGAGGTAACTGGGAGTTGCCCGGAAGGGCTAGTGCTCTTGGGGTGGTTGGAAGAGGTGGTCGGTCAGCACTCGGTTGGTGGGGTGTCATGAGTTATCTGTCAGTGGTTGATGGGATGCTGTATTCTTTTCCTTTATCGTTATTATTATTGGTGGTAGCAGCAGTGATTTGTGTTATACCTTAGTTACTAAACTGTTCTTAACTTGTGGGAGTTGCATTCTTTTGATTCTCCCCCCATCCCTCTGGAAGCAGGGGAGGGCAAGAAAGGGAGGTTGAGTGAGTGGATGAGCTGCGTGGCTAAGTCTAAACCATGATAGTTTCCTTGTCTGATTCCACAATCCTCCCACTCTTTTAAGAGTGACAAGAAAATTCCTCTTTGTCTAATTCAGTATGTTCTTTTGCCAGATATGACAATCTAGTGAGGAACAGAGATGCCTTTTGGTTTCTTTGGCTCAAGTCTACCAGTGTACAGTGAAATCTTCAGAGGATGCCTTTTAGTCTATGCTACTTTGTAAACGGGATAGCCATGTATATGTGAAACAGCAGGATTATTTTCATTTGTACTTTGTAATGTGAAAAGCTTACCAGTGTGATGCTTCTGGTGTTGATCTCTGCTCATGGACTGTATACGTGTGTGTAATAAACCCTTTCATGTAGGTTGCAATTCTGTTATGTTCTTTTAGTAGTTTCTACTACTAGCTACTACTACCAATAGTACTTCCTACTATTATCTTCACAAAAATGCTCAGTTTTATGGACTCATGAGAGCAGTGCAAGTATCTCAGCTTTGGAAGCACTTAGAAATCTCACATTCTGTTCCTACAGCTAGGATGTGGGATGCAACAGTTAATTATGCTCCTATTCCTCCACTTTTGATCAAGACTACACTGCTTACCAGTGTTGTGGGTTTTTGTTTGTCTTTAAAGTCACAGTTTTTGCTGGGCTAATAACACTCTTCTTTTGGAAGTTTAGACAATACTCCTGTCGTGGTTTAAACCCAACCAACCATGCAGCTCGTTCACTCACTCAAGCCCCCTTTCTTGCC
>NDXB01019792.1:0-12048 GCA_002631895.1 Agapornis roseicollis | reverse complement strand
GGGGGGTTGGAACTAGATGATCTTAAGGTCCTTTCCAACCCTAAGTATTCTGTGATTCTATGATTGGAACCTAGTGTAAAACCATGCAATTCATTTCATTCCCCACTGGACTTCACAGAATCCCTGACTGGTTTGGGTTGGAAGGGACCTTAAAGCTCATCCAGTTCCAATTCCCTGACACAGGCAAGGACACCTTTCACTAAACCAGGTTGCTTCAAGCCCTGTCTAACCTGGTCTTGAGCACTGCCAGGGATGGGGCAGCCACAGCTTCTCTGGGCAACCCGTGCCAGCACCTCAGCACTCTCACAGGGAAGAACTTGTGCCTGAGAGTTCATCTCAGTCTCCTCTCTACAAGTTTAAAGCCATGAAGACTTTGTACTATTCTGGGAAGAGGAAGGGTTATGTTTGTTTTCCTGATTGTCAATAAAAAAGAGAAAATTAAATTCATTACTTAGTTTTCCATCTGGAATAAGGCCAATACCGTGATTATGACAATTACATCACCTTGACGAATGCTAACTGATAGGCAACATCAAGCCTTGAGGAGAGCATACAATGTATATGTGAGGTATAACTCATTGTGAATGCCCCAATGGGCTTACATCCTGAGCAGAACAGTTATAACTGGCATCCACAAGGCCCACGAGTGCAGGTGGGAGGCTTGTGACAATGCAGTGTGACTCCTCCACATCTGTTGTGGTTTAAGCCCAGACGGTAACTCAGAACCATGCAGCTACTCGCTCACTTTCCCCCTTCTTCCTCCCCCTGCTCCTGGAGGGATGGGAAGGAGAATCAAAAGAATGTAACTCCTACAGGATAAGAATAGTCCAGTAGCCAAGGTATAACACAAATCACTACTGCTACCACCAGTAATAATAATGATAAAGGAAGTAACAAGGGAAGAGAATACAAGTGCTCACCACATGCCGACTGTTACCCAGCCCAACTTGAACAGTTATCTAGCCCTTCCTGGTAAGTGTCCCCCAGTTTATATACTGGGCATGATGTTCTCTGGTATGGAATACCTCTTTGCCTAGTTTGGGTCAGGTGTCCTGTCTCTGCTTCCTCCCAGCTTCCCCTTCTCACTGGCAGAGCATGAGACTGAAAAGCCTTTATCAGGGTAACCATTACTTAGCAAATACCTAAAACGTTGGTGTGTTATCAGCATTGCTCTCATACTAAAGCCAAAACAGCACTGCATTAGCTACTAGGAAGGAGAAAAATAACTGTTACAGCTGAACCCTGGGCACCAATCCATAAATAACCACCCCAAATACACCCAGATATGTATGTTGTATATTGAATTTAACCTCCCAAGAAAGTCAGGGAACCCACCATGAAATTGGATTAGCCCTAATACAAAGCACTTGGATGACTAATCACTATGTAAACCCCAATTAAGTAAGACTGTAAGTATAAAGAAGTGCAAATTCCCTCTTCTCAGATGACATTATCCATCTACATAACACAACCAAGTCTGCCTTGTTTGCCTGTAAAAGTTCATGTGGGCTCCAGCCCTTGAAAACTTGCACGTGAGCAGTCTTTAGTCCACTCAGATGAATGGCATGAATAACCCTGGCACTCAACAGCGATCAAGTGCACTCGATCAATGCTGGGTGCAGAGGCCACAAAGAGTTTCTATGTCAGCAGGTTAAACGAAGCCATATTCACTGTCACATTCACACGCCACTTTCACACTGTCTTTTCATATTGCTGCCCTGACACACTGCATTAGATGGCAGGGTGTACTCCAGTATTTCACTTACTTCAGAATTATCACTTTAATACTGTCATTGTCCAGCTGCAGACTACCTCGATGGGTGCTGAACTAGTTTAACTTTATTTATGAACCATTTAATTGGAAAATAACATGCAAACCTTCAAAGGAACTATAAACAAAGTTCTGATGAAAGGTGATGAATGCTCCACCACTTGCACTCTCTTGGATTCTGATCTGATTGCAAAAAAAGTGCAATTATACCAGAAGACACTAACAAATCTGAAAACTAGCAGAAGAAAACAGCAAGTAAGCTATTTAAATAAAAACATATTGTAGTATTTATTAGTAACTGACTACCAGATCTCTTAATACAAGCTTAAGCAAATCACCACATCTCTTTCTTGCCTTAAATGCACAGATATTACTGCCAGCTGTGACTTTCATCAGCATATTTGATCTGTGTGTTATTAGAGACTTTGGGGCACAATTAAACTAATACAGTTTAGGCTGTTTTCACTTTTGCAGTGCTGGGCTCTAGAAAAATCCTCGTTCCTCTGCTGTAATTTGTGCTTCCTATTTATAGATCATTACAGAATGAAATAGCATTATAAACAATGTTAAATAGAAATCTCAAGTAATTTTATAAGTTAAATACTTTTTTGAAATATTGAACTCATACTTGAAATATTCATTCTACAAAGAATAACATTACAGCACCTATCTTTCAAAGTTTTCACACCCTTGTTGTTATTCTATTTATAACTGCTTTTTTACACAGTCCACTGCAAGTCAGTGTGAGAGTCCTTAAAATGAAATTATATATAAGACAGATGCCCATAAAACACTAATTTTAAAACCATTTATAGTGTTTTTTATAAAATTATTTTATAGTTACGCTTTCAATGTACTGTACACTTCAAAATAATTTATTTCTGTATTAGCCCCAGGCATTTTCAAACCTGAAAATAAAGTTAAAACCATGTCCCGACATCCTAAACCGTGATCAAATCTGCTCACACACAGCACAAATTACCAAATTACAACATTTAAATCATGTGTTCCACTCTACCAACAGTTCGATACACACACAGTTACTGACCTGCCATTCATTTCCTCCTCGGACACTGCAAATCCTGTGTACAAAACAAGCAGGAGAATCCTAAGCGCAGCGTTTCTTTCCATGGAGAACAGACCCAGACCCACCAGATCCAGCTCATCTGCTCTTCTGGTACAGCACTCACACTCTGTCTGGCAGCATGACAGACAGGAGATCCAGCCAATCCAGGGAGGGATTCGTCACTCCACTGCTGTACCGGTACCCACCAGAGAAATCCTTCATGTGCTCGGATTTATGCTGACGCAGACACCTACTGACGGCTCCTTCCAGCTTCCTTGTGAATTTCAGTTTATACGTTCTGGGGAAATTACACCAGAATGTGTGCTGCTTGCTAAGGGAAAAAGAAATAAAATCAGATGGTCTCTCCAGGTTATAAAATCACACTGAAGAGCACATCTTGTCTGTACTCAACCCTAACCTTAATGAAAGGTGAAGGCTTCCAAACCACTTGGAAATTTCTCCTTCCATATATAGCCAGACAAAGAATTACATGCATTTTGAAGTCTTATAATGCCTTCAGAGTAACAGTATTACCTCCATTTCACAGAAGTCGAAGATTCTGTGATTCTGGTGATTCTGTGATTATCTGGAAGCATTCCTTTCTTCAGCACCAACTCAGTTTGCATGTGACCTGCTTTCAAACTCTATTGTTTTATACCTACAGATAACTGTAAGCAGACCACAACTGTGAAAAGCCCACAAAATTACAGTGCCCTGGTTCAAACTGTTAGATCAAGACACCAAGGTGCATTCACACCACTGTGAATATGGCAGGTTTTGTGTGGGAGGGGTCATTCTCAAGAGAGGTGGGTCACAGGCACCAGTATTCAGGTGTGCTCATATATGTATATACCTATCTATGTACACAAATACTCCCATGGCTTCCTTGCCCCCACGGCTTTCCTGCTCAGCAGCTAACGTCAGCTGTCTGCTGATGTGATCACACAGTAAGCCCTGCTTCACTGACTTAGAGCTCCTGTGTGTTGCATTCCAGACATAAGATAAAGACAGGGGTTTAGGTTTGGTAACTATTAAAAGGGATTTACAATCTTAATTCATTTCTCCTTCAGTGATACAGAGAGTATTCACTAATCTCAATAATCTTTAAACAGTTTGTCCTCAGTAGTACTGCTCCTATCCAATTTAAGGAGAAATCCAAATACTTACATGAGAACTCCAGCTTGAAAAATGAGATAAGGAAATGTATAAACAACCAAGTGTGGGAAAATCACTGTCATGGGGGGCGGAATTAGAGAAAGCTGGGGTGTAACAGAAGCTGAAGTATTAGAGAAAACTTTTTCAGGTAAAATACATTCGAAAGAATGCAACTCCATGGGTTGAGATAAGAGCAGTCCAGTAACTAAGGTATAACACAAAACCACTACTGCTACCACCAATAATAATAATTCTAAGGGAAATAACAAGGGGAGAGAATACAATCACTCACCACTCACTGACTGATACCCAGCCCGACCAAGCAGTGATCTAGCCCTTCTGGGTAACTCCCTCCAGTTTATATACAGTGCATGACGTGCTGTGGTATGGAATACCTCTTTGGCTAGTTTGGGTCAGGTGTCCTGTCTCTGCTTCCTCCCGACTTCCCCTCCTCCCTGACAGAGCATGAGACTCACAAAGTCCTTGGTCAGAGTTAACATTACTGAGCAGTAACTAAAAACATTGGTGTTATCAGCGATGTTCCCAGGCTGAAAGTCAAAACCAAGCACTGCACCAGCTACTAAACAGAAAAGTGACTGCTACTGCTGAACCAGGACAGGTCCCTATAATAGGGCACTGATTATACACCTTGTATATACTCCAGGACTCCTTGCTGCCCCTGTGATGCAGGTATTCCTTCGGCCAAACCAGTGCTCTTGTAATGCCCTAAAGAGGAGATTTGAGCATTAGGAGACCTCAGCCACTGGTGACACATGACTGGAGATGCATGGATTTAGACATGTCTTCATCTTTAGAGTACTTGCCGATCCACAAGTCATGTCAGATGGAGCACTGCCTCCTTCTCCTAGGACAAGGCAAGTGGCCTGGGAAATTCATTCTAATAAGAGCACAGTAAACATTTGCCATTATAATGTGTGTGCTGGGCTGCACCAAAACAAGAGGTTCCAGCAGATCGAGGCGGAGAGGATTCTCCCCCTCTGCTGCACTCTGGAGAGACCCCCCTGCAGTCCTGTGTCCAGCTCTGGGGCAACAGCACAAGAGAGACATGGAGCTGTTGGAGCAGGAGGAGGCCATGGACATGCTGTGAGGGCTGGCGCAGCTCTGCTCTGCAGACAGGCTGAGAGAGCTGGGCTGGTTCAGCCTGGAGAAGAGAAGGCTCCTTAAGGGGAGACCTNTGGAGCAGGAGGAGGCCATGGACATGCTGTGAGGGCTGGCGCAGCTCTGCTCTGCAGACAGGCTGAGAGAGCTGGGCTGGTTCAGCCTGGAGAAGAGAAGGCTCCTTAAGGGGAGACCTCTGAGCAGCTCCAGTGCCTGAAGGGCCTACAGGAAACCTGGAGAGGGGCTTTTGACCTGGGCCTGTAGGGACAGGACAAGGGGGAATGGCTTTAACCTGACAGAGGGGAGACTGAAATGAGCTCTTAGGCAGAAGTTCTTCCCTGTGATGGTGTTGAGGCCCTGGCACAGGGTGCCCAGAGAAGCTGTGGCTGCCCCACCCTTGGCAGTGTTCAAGGCCAGGTTGGACACAGGAGCTTGGAGCAACCTGGTCTAGTGGAAGGTGTCCCTGCCTGTGTCAAGGGGTTGGAACTGAATGAACTTTAAGATCCCTTCCAACCCAAACCAGTCTGGGATTCTGTGATTCCCTTATGCTCCTTGCACCCTTCCTAACAAGCCCAAAGAATGTCATCCTACCCTGAGAAATCTCCATACAGATTCTGGGCACTACTGCAAATGTTCTGGATGGAGACTGGATCTAGAATGAAGCTTCTTTCCCTGTAAGTGTTCATAAACCATGTAGACAAGGCCCTCAGGGATGTGGATTAGTGGTGAACTTCGCAATCCTAGGGAAATGGTTGAACTTAATGATTTAAAGGTCCTTTCCATCCTAGCTGATTCTATGAGTCTATGATTCTGATTCTTGGTCTACCTTAGGGCCAGTAGACCCCACCAAAACAAAACAAAAACCTGCAGTCTCCATTACATGGTAGATCTACCACTGTGGAGGAGATCCCAACACTTGGGTGTCTTCATTCCCTGGAGAATGTGGCAGCCAGGCCTTCTGGTTTATTTTACAATCAACAGTGTTTTACATAGCACTTGCCTTTCAAGCAAGAGAAAGCCACGGGTTCTGAGGTATCAGACAAGACAGTCAAAGCCCTAATTCTGTTTTAAATCCAACCTACTTTTTGTTTTCTCCCTACTGCCAGCGTCTCATAATGGAACACTAAAGGCACCTCACACACCAGCAGATAGGGCTGCATGGTGATTGTGGTGGCCAACAGCCCCTCAGGACACTGTGGGGTGCTGTAGCTCTCTCCAAGTTGAAGCTTTTGTTTCACAGCTCTGCAGGACAAGAGAAATCAGATTCCACAGGGAGTGTCAGAGATCAGATTATACCAGGAGTTTTAAAATAAATTGTGGGATTTGGGTGGATCTATCTGCTCGGCAAACCAAAATGTTTAATTTTGGAAGCACTGATGTAACAAAAGGAAATAACCTGTTTCCATGCAGCAGCCTATAGCCCTCTGGGGGGCTAGTTCCTGGCTATGTCACTAATCTAGGGCTTTCACTGCAAACCGACCCACTTGGTCTTGTGTCTTGTCTGCAAATGTGCTGAATGACACACTGAATCCCACTGTCTGTGTCATCGATGAAGATATTAAACAGTGTTGGTCCCAGTACCAAAACCTGAAGGATGTCACTTGTCACTGATCCATCCAGACATTGACCACTACCCTCTGGATGTGACCATCCAGCCAATTCTTCATCCACCAAAGAGTTCACCCATCAAGCCCATCTCTCTCCAGATCAGACAGAAGTATGCTGGGTAGGGACTCTGTCAAAGGCTTTACACCAGTCCAGACAGGTATCTATCGTCCTTACTTTGTCAACTGACACAGTCACTCCGTCACAGGAGGCCACTGGGTTGGTTAGACAACTGTGTTTGGTGAAGCCAACCGCAAGCTCAGCATCCTCCGGATCTCGCGGTTCCTCAGGGCGCTGCGGCGCTGCTTCACCCCGGCCCAGCTGCACAGCGAGGTCGCTAACGCCGGAGCACCCTCGTCAAACCAGGACGATCCTCCCCCGCACCCTGCCGCCGGAACCCACCACCCCCCCGAGACAGCCGGGTCGGGTCGGGTCGGGCTGGGTCGCCCAGCCCAGTGCCTGGCGGGAATTTTCGTCAGGCGGATCACGGGCAGCCCGTGTAGGGGCCTCACGGCCGCACTAGTCAGAGCCGCGTGGGAGGTAAAGTCTCTTTCGCGCTTGGCAGCCAAGGAGGAAGGATGGGTGAGACAGCCCGATCGGCCCGGGACAGGGAGGGATGGGACTGGACGGGACCGGGCGGGCGAGGGGGCCGCGGTGGCGGCACCGCGAAGGGTGTCTCATCGCCTTGCTTCCCTGCCCCGCGAGCTGCTGCTGGCTCCCGGCCCCGCGCCCCGTAACGCTAGGCTGTGCGGCCGCGCCGCCGCCGCCATTACTCTGCACAGCGCGGCAGGGCCCAGACGAGGGCTGTCCCCACGTAGGCAGTGCTGGGTGGCCGGGCCTGGCTAGGGTTAAGCGGTGTGCGGACTACTCAGCTCTCTCCGCTGTTTTTCGCAGGAAAGTGCCGAGGTCTCCGCACCGCCCGGAAGCTCCGCAGCCACCGCCGCGACCAGAAGTGGCACGACAAGCAGTACAAGAAGGCGCACTTGGGCACGGCGCTGAAGGCCAACCCCTTCGGCGGCGCCTCGCACGCCAAGGGCATCGTCCTGGAGAAAGTGTAAGTAGAACGACGATGCATCCCCCGGTGTGCCCGGGCAGAGAGGCTTTCTGGGGAGGAACTTCGAGAACGACGCTAAGCTGTTATGTTACCTCTGTGGGAACACGTTTCTGTTGGCTTGTGCGCTAGATTGTAACGTGGTTTATTTTTTCCACGTGGCTGTGTTTAAAGTTATTTTTTACTATAGAATCTCAGACTAGTTTGGGTTGGAAGGGACCTTAAAGCTCACCCAGTTCCGACCCCTTATTTTGCCTCAGTTTATTGGGGTGGGAGGTGGAGAGGATTTTGTGTATGCCTGATCTCAAAGATCCCATCCACTCGTTTTCTGGCTTTTTTGTTACTTTAATAATTTATAAACTTCACTGGGATATTGCCAGGTCTCGAAGATGCCTGCCTTTTTTATTTCCCCCTTCAGATTTTTAATCACTGAATTAGTGTGTGTCTGTATGTGATTAAATTTATACTTAGCTTAGGAACTGGGGTTTATATATTGAGTATATGAACGTATTTAATACATATTTATAAATCTAAACATTAATATTTTTTGTTTTGAAGAACAGATTCAACTTGCATTTCATATAAATTATTGCAGTAACTTCTGTAATGAATGTCTGCTGGTTCATCATATGGATGCTTTGTTAATATATTTCCATGTGCATCCATTTTAGTGGCGTAGAAGCTAAACAGCCCAACTCTGCCATCAGGAAGTGTGTTAGAGTCCAGCTGATCAAGAACGGCAAAAAAATAACTGCTTTTGTTCCCAATGATGGGTGCCTGAACTTCATTGAGGTGAGTTATTTTCCAGAAGTCATCGATAAGAAAAGTTGCATGTCACAGCATACAATAAAAACACATAATTGACAGATGTAGTGGATGGGTAGTGCCATGCTGCACCATGTGCATCTTAAAAGCTGTAACTGCAGAGACAGATGAAAACACCAGAGATGTTGTCTTGGCTTGTTTCCAAAACACCAAAGGGTATAATTGTCTTTAATTTATGTAAATGTATTGACAGCCTTCAGTATTTCCACCCTTTCCTTAGAAAGTCACTCAAGTTCATAGTACCAGTTTCAGCAGGAGACACTGGTTTGATGTTTGTGGTTTGTAACTATGCATTTTTGATTGCAGGAGAACGATGAAGTTCTGGTTGCTGGTTTCGGCCGGAAGGGTCATGCTGTTGGTGACATTCCTGGAGTTCGCTTCAAGGTTGTCAAAGTAGCCAATGTTTCTCTCTTGGCCTTGTACAAGGGCAAGAAGGAGAGACCAAGATCATAAATTTCAATTAATTTGCCAAGAAGGTCAATAAAACTTTTGATTGGAAAAACTTGTAGCTTGTTATTTAAAACTTACTATATTTTTTTTAATGTTTTATCTGCAAGTGGAGTACTTCAGGCATTTAGCGTGCACTGCCTTTTTTGTTGCTGGCTGGCTTTTGCTTATGTAAGGAATGCTGTGCTGCTGAGTGAATCTTTTCAACCAGCAGGTAAGCCTGAAAAGCACTTGTGTTTCCAAATTTACCTTTGTGTTGTGTGGAGCCAACAGAGTTACGTGCAGGGGAGCTGCTTCTATGAAGAGAGTTACTTCTTAGAATGAAAAGGTAGGGTAGTGGGTTCTGGACTGTCACTAAATGCCAGTGTCTTCATAAAGGCTTCTTCGGTTAAGTAACTAGAGTCAAAACTGTCTTGGTGACAAGATGCCTAAAGGAAATGTGGAGAGGGGCTTTTGACAAGGGCCTGTAGGGACAGGACAAGGGGGAATGGCTTTAACCTGACAGAGGGGAGACTGAAATGAGCTCTTTTGCAGAAATTCTTCCCTATGTTAGTGGTGAGGCCCTGGCACAGGGTGCCCAGAGAAGCTGTGGCTGCCCCATCCCTGGCAGTGTTCAAGGCCAGGTTGGATGAGGCTTGGAGCAACCTGGTCTAGTGGAAGGTGTCTCTGCCTGTGGCAGGCGGTTTGAACTCAATGAGCTTTAAGGTCCCTTCCAAGACAAACCATTGTATGAATCCCTCTGAAGCCTCTGCCCTAAACCTGTTCTGAAAACATAAACCCTTCTTCCCTAAAGCTGTTGTGAAGAGGGGCCCCATGAAAAATACCTGGACTGTTAATGCAGCCAGTGTGCAGAGCTATAGAGATTTTGAAGATTGGGTCCAAGCATGGCATGTGCTATGTGCACCAGAAATGAAAGTGTTCTTACAGCCATAACAATCTCTATGCATCAGTACAAATCACTGTATCATTAGCTGAGCACAGATAACTGCTTGTGAGATGTCTGTGTTAACTGTAATAAATACAGTCCAGACCTGAATTACAGACCAAGACTGCTGTCTAAGGTAACTGGAATTTTACCTTCAGTCTCAAGACTCTTCACATGGAAACTAAAATGAAATTTCTCCCTGCTAGGTCTGTCAAAAGCCCTAATGTTTCTTTGGGACTATTTATCAGTAATCAAAATGTTCCCTCAGGGAAGCTGGGAGAAGAGACTACATGGATTTTAGTGTGCAGTCTGGAAGTTAGCCTTCCTCATATCTAAAATAGTAGCTGCAAATGCTGAAAATCATGTTTACTGAAATGACAACAGCAATTCTAGTTTCTGGTGTGAAGATAAGCAATGGCACCTGACACACAATTGGTGGGGGTTTAGGTCCTGAAGGGATTATTGAACCATTTATCTCCTTACATCTCTGTCCTGCTTGGTTCACAGAATTTGACCCAGGTGCCTTCACATTATTTGCAATTCTAAGTCCTGCAAATTGGACTTAAGCAAGCCTGCTCAATTTGAAGACTTCTAGTGTTCTTTTAGTGTGTTCTAGCTGTTACCATTTAACGGCTATGTACTGACTTGAACATGTCTGTGAGTAGGGTTTTTTGGTTTTCAATGCTAGGTTAAAAATATTTCTGAATAGGTGGATTTAACTTTTTGAAGATGTCTGTACCAGAAGTTGTATTTCGTAACTTCATTTCTATCATTTTCTCTGTACTGTCCACTTTTTCAACACCACTTTAAAATGTGGTTGTCAGAACTAGTACAGCATTACAGACAAGAACAAGCCAACACGTGCCTCTATCAGCCTTTAAATCATTGTCAGATCTCCCACTTGGTTAACACCACTTGGACTTAGCATATTTTATCTTGAATTTGTTCCCTTTAAAGTATATTTGCACATATCTTATAGCAGTGTTGCTTTCTTTGCTTCACGTTAGAGCTGGCTTATGCAAGAAAACCTCAAAATATTTATTTGGCTGAAGTTAGGGTGTAAAAATTGCCATTATAATCACTATTCATCTCTGTGTTGATCCAAAAGGCTCTGTCTCAATCAGTATTCATTAATTTGTATGAAAATGGTGTAAAAGAACAGACTGAGAATCACTACCACTGGGTATTTTGTAACTTAGTCATTTAGTAATGTGCGAGATTTGGATTCAAACCCTTCAGGCACAGAAGCAATGTTGAACTTAGATTTCCCTTACCCATGTCAATGCAGTGATGTTTGCTTCCAAAATTAAGTACCTGAATACCCTTCAAGCTTTTCAGAGTAAGGCCGTAAGTCCTCAGCTGTTGCTGGACACAGTGCAACAACCAACTAGCACAGGAGAGGGTTGAGTGAAGAGGTTGAGGAGATCATGCCATCAGCTGGCGGTACCTACTGTCATTTCTGGTTTTACTATGCTTTTCTTGTTTCCCACCCCTTCCATTTTCTTGGTAAGTGCAGGGTTAACTGCTGGTAATTTTTTTCTCTCATGCAACCATATGTGTGTTCTGGATATATTCTCTTTTCACCCAAAAACATTACGTGGATGGGTTTTGAAGGATTTTCTGTGTCTGCCCAGTATTTGTTAACACCTTAGAATCATAGAATCATAGAATAGTTAGGGTTGGAAAGGACCTTAAGATCATCTAGTTCCAACCCCCCTGCCATAAGCAGGGACAACTCACACTAAACCATGTCACCCAATGCCTCATCCAACCTGGCCTTGAACACTGACAGGGATGGAGCACTCACAAGCTCCCTGGGCAACCCATTCCAGTGCCTCACCACCTTTACAGTAAAGAACTTCCTCCTTATATCCAATCTAAACTTCCCCTGTTTAAGTTTGAACGCGTTATCCCTTATCTTGTCACTACAGTCCCTAATGAAGAGTCAATCCCCAGCATCCTTATAGGCCCCCTCCACATACTGGAAGGCTGCTATGAGGTCTCCACGCAGCCTTCTTTTTTCCAAGCTGAACAGCCCCAACTTTCTCAGCCTGTCTTCATATGGGAGATGCTCCAGTCCCCTG
>NDXB01019791.1:0-29203 GCA_002631895.1 Agapornis roseicollis | reverse complement strand
GAGTTGGAACTGGATGATCTTAAGGTCCTTTCCAACCCTAACTATTCTATGATTCTATGAATCCACCCACTTGTAAGAAAATACAAAGTCTTGGCTTCTTGACTCAGAACAAAATACAGAGACTTCTTTCTATTTTCACAGCTCCTTAACCAAAGATACCACTTTGTTTACAGGCTGCATATTGAAAAAAACTGATTTTCTCTTCCCAGTTTTTTCCTTGACTTCTCCAGCTGAAGCATCTGCTACTGCCTAATGGATAAACCTACCAGATTCCTTGTGGTGGGCTAGAAATGGAGAGGTTCTCCAGCCCCTTGATCATCTTTGTGGCCCTCCTCTGGACTGGCTCCAAGAGGTACATGTCTTTCCTGTACTAAGGACTCCAGAGCTGTACACAGTACTCCAGGTGGAGTTTGCTCCACATTGCTGCTTCATGTTCAGCTTTTTATCCACCAGATCTTCAGTTTACAGTGATCTCTGTAGATCTTTGTCTGTTACTACCCCTGATCTCACTGGAAACTTCCAACATGCTCAAGGCTGGTTGAAGAGGAATCCTAGTTTTTATATTGCTATGTGTGGAGCAGCCTTGGCTCGCTGGTAATTGCCAAGGCATTTGAAGACTGAACACAATGTACAAACATTCTGTCTTTTCCTAAAGAATGCCTGACATTATTTATATGTTATACTCTTTCAGTATTACTTGCAAATTCCATTCATGTGTTCATGATATGCAGTAAAAACAACTGGTTTATCTTGTGCTAGGCAAAAGCTGAAACAGGCATCTGGTTTGTATTTCTGATATAACACAGAAATGTTGAGATCAGTACAAATGAATTACCCATCTGGATGAGACAGGCATTTAGTTCTGTATCCTGATGGCTCAGANAGGGCCAAGGCATTTGAACACTGAGTACAATGTACAAACCTTTTCTCTTTTAATGCCTGACATTATTTATATGTTATAACTCATACTCTTTCAGTATTACTTGCAAATTCCATTCATGTGTTCATGATATGCAGTAAAAACAACTGGTTTATCTTGTGCTAGGCAAAAGCTGAAACAGGCATCTGGTTTGTATTTCTGATATAACACAGAAATGTTGAGATCAGTACAAATGAATTACCCATCTGGATGAGACAGGCATTTAGTTCTGTATCCTGATGGCTCAGAGGGGAGTGTCAGACTTTTGTCCTGGGGATCAGAATGATTCAGGCTGGAATGGAGATGATCTCATTCAACCTCTTGCTCCAAAAAGGCCAACTTTTAGGTTAGATCAGTTTGCTTAGGGTCTGCCTGAGTCTCAGATATCTCACAAGGTGGACATCCCACCACCAATCTGCACAGCTGTTCCAGTGCATAGTCCTCCTTTGGGTGGTTCACCTTTTCCTCCTGTCCGACTAGTACTGTGCCTGCTGTTTTCTTTCATGAGCACCTCTGAGAGGAGCCCATGTTTGGGAGAAGTCAGTATAAAACCAGTTCAAGAACAGAGCAAAGAATGGTTACATTTCCCTACTGTGTGTGTCCATGTGACATTCCCAGTGTCGTACCTGCCTGGAATCACCCATCAAACAGAGGTCGCTCCTGCGCTGTGTACAGCAGCATCCAGATTTCACCACCATGTCGGTGTTCTCCATCTGAAATTCAAGTGTTTCAGGAGTTTTATCTTTTCTCCACAGCTCCTTCCTTTGTGTTCACTATGGAGAGCCATTCATCACGGTATCTCCATTTGTCTTCCACTAGGTTCTTCTTCATTTGACACACCTTGTCATATTCTCAGGTTTTAGCTAAATCAGATAGCCATGTAGCCTCTGCAGATTCTGGTAATTCACTGTTCACGTCCTCTTTCCAAATTCCCAAGTATTTCATATGTTGTGCAGATCAACTGTTGAAGCTTAATGTTCTTGAACATTTTATTAACATTCCTCATCTTTTTCCATCCTGAAGGCTGGTTTCTCGGTCCTACCCTGTTTGCTGTATCATGGCCAGACTTGTAGCAGTAAGAAGATGCTGTATTTTTATATCTGCTAAGAAAGGACTTCCTTCAAAGGCTTTTGAATGACTGACTGTGTTATGTTGTCCTTTATCTTTTGTTTATTTCTATTTTTATGTCAATTGACCAATTAAACCTGTTAGCCAGCTGCAAGCACAAGGGTTTACTGGCTCTTGGTTCTCTGCATCACCCAGAAAGCTTTTTCAATCTGAAAAATAAAACCCCAACCCAAACCCAACCGAAAAACCAGACCAGACCACTCAGCATTTTGCCTACCTTTAACCCTATAGCACAAAATCAGGTTTCAGCCTAGTGGAACAGGATAATTTTTATGTGCCTTTTGTTTTGGTACCTACTGTTCTGTTCACCAATTTGTCCTGGTACTTTCTGTCCTTACAAGACGTCATCATTGCTCCCAAGCCCAGAACTGCCATGTCTTCAAATTGACTGCAGAGGCAGTTGCCATTAAGAAGTCATGTAGCTTGCTAGCAATGCCCTGAACTGCTCCCTTTAAGCACTCAAGGGATCAGCTCTTGCATAGTCACATTTCCCTCAGGAGCTGGAACCAGTAAATGCATCAGTGCTTAAATGTGTGGTTTGCTCCTGGGAAGCCACAGTTTTAGCACTGTGCGTATGATGCCCCAGGTGCATGTTTTTCTTTTAACATTGGCTATTTGATCTTCAAAATCCTTCTGACGTTCCTCTCGTTCACAGCCAGCTGCAAGCCTTCCTTTGCTTTTTCTTCCATATGTTCCAGGATTCCTGTTTCACCCAGCAATCTTCCCCAGTTTCCCAGTGATTATCTTTTGCCATCCTGCTTCCCACCCAGTTTATTGCTTCTCCCAGAAGCTTTCTCTGCCTTGCAGCCTCCCTAGGGACTCACAGCTCATTTCACTTACCAGATGGGAAGCGAAGCACAGAGCCATTTGTGAATGGACACATCCACACAAGAAGAAGCAGGCACGGCATTTAAGGGCATATTCGTAGTCAGGCCAGACAAGTTTTTCCCCTGTTCAAGAAAAAGTGCTGCAGAGGTGTCTATGGGAGGAAGCAGCTTTTATTTGGTGTTTGCAATGGTTCTGCTCTGCGGAAACATCGCTGATGCACGCTGCTCCACTAAAGTGCTGTTTCAGCATCCTGGGTTCCTCCACACCTATTCTAAATAGAATCATAGAATCATAGACTGGTTTCAGCTGGAAAGGATCTTAAAGCTCATCCAGTTCCATGGGCAGGGACACCTTCCACTAGACCAGGTCCTACCTGGCCTTTAACATCTTCTCTGGGCAACTTGTGCCTGTGCCTCACCACCCTACATCCTTCAGGGGTGTGGGGAGACAGTGTCTTTGAACAGGTTTTTGAACAGGGTCACCCCCTTCTCCAAAGAACATTTACATAATGAGAGCTCATGGAGCTGTTATCACAGGCTGCATATGCTTCAGCTTCTTTTGACAGGTTGTTTCTGGGCCGTCTCATGTGCCATATGTGAGAGCCATTTGTTGCTGGTAGCACACTTCTTCCACACGTAAGGTGCAAACAGCTCTAATGCCAGAGCCAATCTTTCTGTCTGTGACCTTCAAGCTCAGTCAGGGGTCTGGAGGCAAATACAGAGGATTTCCAGTGATCATGATGCGTTTGTTGGACTCCTGTCCCCAGACCTTGCTTAGGAACACTAGTAGACAGCTTTGCTTGGTGGTAACAGCCATAAATTCATGTCTTGTTCTTACCAGCTGTTGAGACTTAACTTCTTTTTACTATCAGCATCTGCTGTTCATTTTTGCACAGTAAGGCCCCTCCACTGGCAATTTTAGCAGTTAGCCTGACAAAAGGTATCATCTGTATACCTCTCTCTACATTCTCTCTGTAAATCAATGGTAATTTGTCAGTAACCACTCATTTCCTACCAGGACCTCCCTGTTCTCCCACATACTGTCTTTGTGTGTGTGTGTGTGAGTTAAACTTGAGTACTGCATTTCAGGAAAATACAGCAGTGTTTCAGCACAGCTGTGTGAAAGTCCAGCTGGCTTCTCTAGAGCTACATTTTGCTGAATGCTTCCCTGCAGGAATGGGTGAGCACTGGAGCAGTGCCCAGGTGATGGACCCTCCACCATGCGGCATTCCCAAGACCCACATGGACCCTAAGCTACCAGTTCCATCCTTGAAGGTGATCCCTTGTGGATCAGGGGGCTGCACTGTGCAACCTCCCCAAGTCCCTTCCAACCCAGCTTGTTTTGCTGTTCTATGGTCCTGTGTTCTTAGTTTAGTGGACAGACTTGATTTGAAACATGGTCTCATCTGCCTCAAAGCATAGCCCAAAAATTAATCTAGAGAGACAGAAAATTACATCAGCTTTCTGTAGCTGGTTCGCACATTACAAAGGACATGTGAGGGAAATACCCTGCTTCCTGATGTCTACCTTTTCAGATTAAATCTGATGTAATGTGCTTTTCTATGAACTTCAGGAAAGAATTGGGATGAGTTCGGCTCTCCTTTCAATGTAGTTCACAGGAGTCAACAGTACTGCCCTGTTATCATAGCACTATCAAGCAGACTGTGGTACAAAATGTTTATGTTCTGCCCTGTGCTCAGGGTACTCAGAAAAACAGTTTTCAGCACTAGTATTACATTATCCCTGCTATTTCTTCTCAGCGGGAACTGCACAGTCTCTATAATAGCATGATCAGAGATTTCTTATTATTTTAACCCTGCAAGCCCTTTTGTATGACATCCATTCTTAATAGAGCATGTCACTTCCATGGCCTCTTGCAATTTGTCACAGAAAACAATAAAGAGTTAGGATGAAGTTAAGACAAAGAGCTAAAGAGTTGGTTCTTATTTGAGGCTTTTGAGTGAGGTACTATGTGAGCTTTCCCAAACAACGACTGTGAAAAGCAGAATAACTGCAATGGCCATAGGAAGTAAATAAATGGTTTGTCAGTTGTGATGACCGCTATTGTTATCTGACACTTTTTTCCAGGTTTTCCTACAGCTCACCTTTTTTCTGGTGCAATTTCATAGCAGTGGTGCTTGAAAAGGCTTATTTTCTTTTTCAGAAGGGAACCCCAGATTAACTGAGTTGTTTCTGCTATTTGCTAAACACTGAAGACCTCCTGACAGGGAAGTTAGATGCAGATGCCTTAATGTTATCTCTGAATGTCTTTAAGATGATCCAGAGCATCGGAAACATCTCCACGGGACTGGCGGACATGACATGGAACCTACTGCACACCCATGTATTAGGTCTCTCCACAGACCATTTGCTTTGAGATGGTCTCATGAGCCATTTAGAACAAAGCAAACAACTTGCTGTTAACACCTTCAACTAGTATATCTCCCCAAAGGGGAACATCCCAGCCTCCTTGAAACAATCCCAGCAGGATTCCTGCCTCACAGGCTGTCATTCCTTTCATACCAACACTTCCTTTCTGAAATGAGATAACTGAGAAACTGAATCTCCTGGGCCCCCTCATTTTGCCACATACCAGCTGGCAATGTCTTATATCCCCTCTGGGCACAGTGCTGGGGTGGCACTTATTCACATGGATGGACATCTCTTGGCCAAAGTCGAGGGGAACATGAGGTTTGCTGTGCTGTCTGTAACCAGATAAGCCTGCCCTCATTTCATTTCATTTCATTTCATTTCATTTCATTTCATTTCATTTCATTTCATTATAGTTTTCTTTCCATGAAATGAAGATGTTCTAAAATTGCTCAGATCTGCCCTGTCTATCTGAAATTCATGGTTGTTATATACAACTCATGCTCTGCCTCTACAGACAATGTAACATTTACAGCTGAACATATGACTTAACAAAAACAAGAACAATTCAGATCTGTAGATGACTCACATTACTCATGTACTGCAGCTTCCTTCAGTTAGGAATGCAGCATTTTGAAACACAGGACACGATTCACCAGCCTTGTACCTTCTGTAGTGTTACTGAAGCAATGGTATGGTATGGTGACACAAAAAGCCAAGGTGGAAGCTTCTTTCTACCACAGCAATCTAACATTAACAGCTTCATCAACAGTTTCAACTCAGTTCTCATTTATCCTCTGATTTATGAGAAAGTTATAAAAGTTATAAAGGTTATTCCTACTGCATTTTGGCAGATTCCACTGAATTAACTTGAACTACAGTAAATGAAAAGCGCTAGCAGTAAAATGACATAGCACATAGTCAGTAGGGGATGCAGGGACTATGTTGTTAAACCGCTGCATCTGGTTTAACTTGAGTTAAACGTGTGCACATGCTTCCTGCATCGCTAAGTGCAATACTTTCATGTCTGAATAGCCAGAGGGTAGTAAAGGTGCATTGAGCAGAAAAGTCTCAGAAAGGTGAGAGTGTCTGCACATGGCTGAAGGCATTCACCTGGGGGTGATCCCAGAACCAGAAAAAGGCTAAGGTTTGACTCAGCTCTGGAGGGTAGCTTAAAGCAAGGCTAGCTTCACAGCTAGATCAGCTTGCTCAGGGCCCCCTCAGCCAAGTTCTCCAAGGATGGAGACTCACAACCTCACTGGGCACCTTGCCCCAGTGCTCAACTCCTCATAAACTGGAGTTTCCCTTGCTGCGTCTTCTATCCTTTGCTATGAGTCCCACCACTTTGCCTGGAGAACTGGCTTTGTCTTTTCTATTGCCACCTGTTTACTTACTAGAAGACAGCAATTAGATCTACCATTTCTTCTCCAGGCTGAACAAACCCATTTTTCCCAGCCTCACAAGCCATGGGCTCCAGCCTCCTAACCACATTGGTGGTCCCTCACTGGTGGACTTTTAAGCAGAAAAAGAACTCTTAAAAAGAATGAAAACTTCTTCTATTTGCTAAAGTGAATGCAAAAGAATACATGCATCTAAGGAAGAAATATGTGAAAAATGAGATTCTTTTTGGTGAGAGAACTACAGGATATCAAGAACTCACTGCAGTTTGTTCTTACCTTGTTGAACAGCCCAAAGAAAACACTGATAAACAGATTCAAGGCAAAGGAACGAGCAGTTGATTTCAAGCTGACTGCCTATTACTCCCTTAGAATCTCTCCTCTCTAAATAGTACTTAATGTATCTAAAAAGACGAACTATCCCTTTAAACAGATGGGGCTGTTTATGCTGTTCATAGTCTCAGTGAAAAGGTCTGAGGGACCAGAGAAAGAATGAGATAGAGAGTAATGAAATGTTAGATCTAAAGGAATAAATAAATTAGACATCTTCAAATTAGACAGCCTTGATAAGTATTATCTAAGGATGCCTAGAGATGTGGCTTCCGCCGTCTCAGAAGCCTTAGCAGTCATCTGAAAAACTGAGTTATGGGAGATTAGAAAAGAGCAGATGTCTCTGAAAGGCTGGAAGAAAGGAGCTGGGAAATAATGAAACAATCAGCTTAACTTCAAGGCTGCCAATCTGGCACCTTCCACAAGCCCTGAATTATTTTCACCATAACAGTAAAAAAATACAGATCCAGGTAACTTAAGCAGATTTTGCTGCAATCAATTTAAACTACCACCACCACCACCACCACCTTGCAAATGTATTACTAAGGTAGAGGAACACACATTTCTAAGACCACTTCAGATCAGATGAGTGTACTTGTCCCTCTACACTCAAAACAAAACCAAGCCCTGAAAGCTAGGAAATGATAGGATATAGAAACACGCATGAAAAATAAGCTTACTATAAGCACCATAAGGTCTGTGCATATGCAAATGACAGATCTGCCACTGCAGAACTCGAGGAGGTGTTATAATGGCCATAGCAGCAATTAGTTTCACAAGAAAAGTGGCAATGTTCAACCGTTTTGGAAAGTGGGAGGTTGGTTTCTTTTTGTCCTTGTGAACAGGCATTCAGGACGAAGGTGTCAACTCACAGCTTCTGTGGATTTGTGCTTAAGATCCTATAGATGCTAAGAAATTACACTACAGAGGACAGAGGGAGCTTTCTTCAGAAAAGGTGGATACCTGAGCCACTAACAGGTGGCTCCACATGTTATCTGTGGGAGAAGGTGCAAATACAAAGAGGTAGGAGCTCCTCTTTCTCTGCAGTTTAGAGAGGTTTTTTCATCAGTGTGATAGGTAACCTGTTGTTAACAGAGACCTGTGAGGGCTTTACACCAAATGGTGCACATACTCTGGCTATCTGGGCTATCCAGAGGCCTCTTAGCACCAGCCCAAACCTAAGAAAACACACTATCTTCCATCTGTCGTTCTATCATAGTTACACTTTCTGTTGAGTGTTTTTCTTTTCTAGGAGGGGGAAGAAGTTGGGTGGATTCAACCCTGCTCAGGATCAGAAGCTGCGCAATCTGAAATCCTAACTTGCAGGTGTAATAGGATTTCAAGGTGGAGAGCCCCGCTCAGAAACCCAGACAGGACCTCAAGAAGAGGGGATCAGAAGCAGTTTGCACTGCTGCATCACTAGTAACCATCCCCAAGAGCAGATCCATTACGCATCGACCCAGACAGCAAGACTCAAAGCACTCAAACACTCTTTGCCTGCAGGACATATGTGCGTAGGCAGTGGACGAAGCTGGGAGCTTCTGTCTGCTCCTTTTTTATCATGATGTAGCCATGCCCTTTGGCTCCACTCTATACTGCAGTCAGAGATGAGAAGCATCTTTTCTGCCTCCATAGCCCGTGTTTCTAGAACAATGTATTGGTTCTCTAAGTGGAGATCATGTGGCATTCCCATGAGTTCCAGGCCTCTTCTGCATTAAGAGATAAGTATTTTGAGGCGGAAGAGGTACGTAGCTTTGCATTAAGTATGATCCACACATTAATTATAGTTTTTAAAACCATCACAGTAATTTACATTCTCATCACGAGTGTGTCACCACACAAAAGCCCTTCAGCAACGATTACTGAAAAATCTTTGCATTTCATTTTATTTTCTCTTTCAGTTCAAGAGAACTTTGCACAGCGCTGGCTGTATCTTCTTGTGCAGTCAACTGGCACATTTTGAACAGCTGCACAGATTTGTGCCATCAACAGAAAAGCGATCTGAAAAATCAGAATATGAAAATGAAGCTTTAAGGCACGGAAATCCACCAAGAACATTGCAGAATAAATGCAGCAGCATATACTTCTGAAATTTAAAATGCTCATGAAGTAGCTACGGGTTTGAGGACAGTGATTACTCCCCTATATTCAATGCTTGTGAGGCTGTATCTGCAGGCAGGGGGGCTGGACTAGATGATCTTTTGAGGTCCCTTCCAACCCCTAGGATTCTGTGACTGTGTCAAGCATTGGTCCCCCATTAGATTTGCCAGTGAACTAGAGATGGCTAGGAGGGTGCAATCTATGATGGATGAGGATGGGAGAGCTGGGTCTGTGTAGCCTAGAGAAAACGGTTAAAGGGGTTTCATCTGCTCTTTTCAATACCCTAACAAGCGGTTACAGAGAAGATGGAGCCAAACTTTTCCCAAAGGTGCAGTCAGTGAATAGGACAAGAAGAACAGCCAGCAATTGTAGCAGGGAAAACGGTAACATGGAAAAACTTCTTCCCCATGAGAATGGCTAAGGGCTAGAAGAGCTTGTCCAGAGAGTTGGAGTATTGTTGGATGGTGCTCGCAGCACTTGAAAATTCCTGAATTTTCAAGGTGGAACTGGACAAAGCTCAGAGCAAACTGGCCTGTTTGCTGGGAATAACAGAACTGCTGTTGTACCCACACTGCTTTGCTGGGCCTTGTTTACAGGATTGGTCCTGGAAAGGCAGCAGGGAAAGACCACGTGCCAAGCTCAGCTCCAGCAGCAACGTGGCACAAACACACCGCTGCTTGCTTTCCGGGGTGGAGTTTTGCCACTGGAAGAAATGCATGCACTGATTTCCCTGAGCTGCAGCCTCAGACAGGGATTGTTCCGGGAACTAACCTGCTTTCTTTGACTGCCAAGGCTAACTCTGAAGATTCTGGGCAGGAATTTTTCAAGGGGTCTGTATACACTGAGAAGTCTCATTGGCTTCTAACAGCAGTCCGACATTTAAGAAAAAAATAAATCACTTCAGTGGCCCTACACTGCTGTATATTGATTTTGCATCAATCTGAAGTACGAAAATTATAACAACTTTCCAAAGCAATTACTACCTTTAGATAAATACTAATGAAAAGGCTACAAAGGAGTATCACAGAATCATAGCATGTGTTGTTTTCCTTCCTTTTCATTCTAGGCTTTTCAGTCAACAGGTTATCTTCTGAAGGCTCCAGCTGCTTCTCCTAAGGACATCTCTAAGTAGAGCATAACCACACCATTTAAAAGGAAACTTTTTCTTGCTCCCCCCTCTATCAGATACAGAACACCCCGCCATCAGTGCAAACATCTAGAGTCCTTTGTTTCCAAAACCCAGCAACATTAACTACAGGACTCTTTGGACTTTAAATCTTTAATAGGGACTGCTGACAAGGATGGACTTAGTGAGCTTTAAACCTAGTGATTTTTAAGACTTTGACATTTTCAAACTTAACTTGATTGCACGTTAATTCTCTTTCGCCTTTTGTTTGCAGCAACCCACATGCAATACCACCAAAGCAGAGGTTCAGCACCTGACCATCAAAGCTGCAGCAGGACATAGCAGAGACAAACAAAACACTCCCTGTTTCACTAGGCTCCCAGCCCAAGAAGCTAGGACAGCATTTTCAGCCACCATGTAGAGTTTTGAGACATCTTCCTTTCTGGCAGTCAAGGCAAGACTAACTGGGACAGAGCAAGTGGTGTAAGCAACCTCAATCTCTGAGGCTTTTTTTTGAGATAAGGAGTAAAACTGCTCAGCACAAGAGAATTACCCTCCTGGTTTCCTGATGAAATCTCCCACTTGCACTTGACAGGAAAAAAAAAACAACTCCAAAAAAACCCCACCCAGAAACAGATAATGCAGGACAATGGAACTATTCAAAGGACTTAAAATGATGCAGATGTGAGCTCTTACTCTATGACAAGTCTAAGTTATACCCGATTCCAGTCAGTTTATGATCCAATAAGCTACTTTTCTTTACCGCCCAGATAAGATCTATCTACTCTCATTTTAGTCTGCCAGTGGTAAGCTCAGTTCATAAAAAAACCAAGATTCTTAATTTTCTATAAAGTTCTTAGCTTTTGGTGATCTGTCTGCATTGCCTATTTCACAAGTATTCTTATCAGCTTGTCATAAACTTGTATCCTTAGCAGAGCCACTGATGGAAACAAAGCTTAAACTGCTGCTGAGGCACATCAGTAGATACAGGCATAATTCAAAAACTAATTCTGGTTTCTCCACACGAGTTTTAACACTTGACCTTCTAGTAATTTATGGAGATCATTACAGCATAAAAAGATTAGATGGATTAAAATCAAGTCATCCTCAGGGTTGAGTACTGCAGACTGTGATGGTGATGAGGATTTAAAAATGATCCTGGTCTTCCACTTCAAATACCAGAATAAATGCAATGATGTTTCACGCCTGAAGTTTCAAGTTGCTATTATTTTTTAGCTCATACACTTGTCAGAATTAGAAATTGTACTCTGCATATACCTCGATTCAAAAGAAATGTCTCCTATGCTGTTCTTCAGCCTAAGGAGCTGCCAAAAAACCACCTGTCCAATTGTACCTCCTGATTGAAAGAACAAATTCAGACGTTAGCAAATTACAAGGGCAAGAACTGATGTTTCATTAACCTATTTTACAGACTCTCAAGAGGAAATGAGTCCTGTCAATGGGTCTTCACTGCATGAGACTAGTGCCTCATCAGAGGACATGGCAGTATTTCACTTTTACATCTCTCCCTCAAGAATACTCCCTCTGATGAAGTAGTTCAAGGGCAGGCATCACAAAGTGCTGTAGGAAGGTACAGCAAATGGATCTGAGCCACATTAGGACGTCATTGGTAAAAATAAACATGGTGAAACTCAGTTTGACAAGCAACACAAATATTTGCATCACCATGTGATCGGCATTGTCCTACAGAAGGACAATACCTTGTACCACGGGTCGCTTTCCTTTCAGGTCCACTTGATACAAGTACACAGAGTACTGCTGAAACTAAGCCACAACAGATGGAATTTATATTATAAGTTTCTGAGGTAGCCAACTTTTTTTTTTTTAAAAGTCAGATTAGGTAAATTACCCTTCTGCACATAAATTACCTCTTTTAGACATTTACTATACAACAATATTTATACCTCCACAGGGTTTTTTAAACTGTTATTTCAGCTATAAAAAAGTATGTTGCAAAAATTAGAGATGACTTGCACCTGAAGAAATGATGGAGAAACAGATGACTGCAGGAGATTTGAGGGAAGTCACAGACTTAAAACAGGCACACTTCAAGGTACAAGTCTCAGGCATGCTCAGCATAGCTGAAGATCTAGTAAACAACATTCACTAGCTGTGCCTGTCGAGCAATTTGTCACTCTGAAGAAGAATTTCAGACATCAGTCTCTGGCAAATTGTGTTCTGCATTTTTGTTTCCACATGCGTGGTTTTATTAACCAGATTCTGTTATTTATCCTATACATGCATTTTTATGCATACTCACACTGATTCCCTTACCCATTTGAGAACCTCCGTAAGTAGTCATCGGACTGGGTGGTAGATGGAGTAAGGGAGATTAAGAGAAAACCGTTCTTCTAGAACTAATGTGTTTTGAATGAAACAGGTGTTTTCTTCTGGAGGAATTCTTGACCAGTTACACAGGTAGTTTGTTTGTACATATACCACTATTCCCTTTCAAATATGGGCTTTATCTTTTACTGGTGCATGGTCTGTTGCCAGCAACAGACAGAGAAACCCACTAGTAATAGAGAGCTGAAAATGGTAAAAAGAAGACACACTTGAAAAGAAATATCTTTATATATAGGATTCGCTTAAAAAATAAAATAGGTGGAACTTTAAAAGAGGAACATCCCATTCCAAATGAAATTTTACAATACACTTCCATGCTAAAAGCACAAGTCTGGATGTCAGCCTCACAGAAGCTGCCAAGAAACAGAGAAAGAATCCTAATCTTTCACATTACTCCTATCTGTGTCTTTGCTTTCCTGGATTACATGACTATTGGCATTTTTACCAGATTGATCTAAATCCTCGATTTTATTTTCTACTTCCATAACACTGTTTTCCACAGGGCTGTGGGAAGATTCTTCACCTATTTCACCTGCTTCCATTTTTGTGACTAAATCATGTTCTTTGTCTTCCACATCCATTCCTTCCTCTGTTTGTGCCAGGCTATGTTGAACTTCTTCCTCCGTTTTACTTTCCGATTCCTCGTCCTTCCTCTTTGCTTTAAACACTTCAACTCCCATCATCCTCAGGTAATGAAGTCTCTCATTCCTGGGCACAAAGGCACGGAGTGATGTCTTCCCTTGCCAACCACACAGCAGTATAGGGCACTGAAGATCATCAGGTTTTCTACAAACAAGCAGTTACATTCAATCAACTATGAGAAAGTTAATCTTCAAAACTTAACTTTATAGCCATACCCTGTGCGCATGTACATAAGTAAGTGCACAATCTTTAACACTGAATGCATTTTATAACTATTTACAGAAGACAAGTAAATTTGTCTTAACTTACAATACCTAAACTTAACTTGATATCTAAACAGATGCCTGGCTGTTTACAAGCAATCAAGCAAAACAAATAAACTCAATGTTATTAAATTTCTGCAACAGGCAAAACAATTCTCTGGCTCTGGTTTCAAACGAATATAAGCAACAGCAAGATGAAAGCTTACATTTAAAAGTTCTCAAGAGCTTCTAATACTACTTTTACAAGAAAAAAAGAGCAACAAAAACGTTTAGCTTTTCCTATTCCAAATACTGGACCTCACAGGGTAACAAACAACCAAACACACACACAAATTGCATGCAGTGATACTGTGAACCTCCAGCAGAACTACTAGCTCTCCTTCATAAAGCTAAACCCTACAGCTGTTTAAAGAATACACAGGCAAGAAGACAGCTTCTTTCCCTGTAACATTCTTTGTATCCTGTCTGGTGCTATTTTTGGCCTCACAGCCCCTCTCTGCCTTCACGTCTGTTTTTGCTGAGTGAAAAATTGTCTAAGTTATAAAACTGCATAAATGGAAAGCAACACATCTACTTACGCAGGGTCTGGGTCGTACTTCAGAACTATACTTCCCATTGCTACAAGGAAAGGAAAGAGGGTGGGGGAACAAAACCAGAACAGATGAGTTACTTTGTACACTGTTAAAATTAATGCAATTTGAAAATGTTCAAGAAAACACATTTTTAGATAGTCACAAAGCATGATCTATTAATAGTTATCTATGTCAGTACAGTGAGCTATAAACAGCATCAGTTTTATTCCTTTTATTTTGTCTTTTTCTCCAGACCAAAGTGTTTCTATAATTACAAAAGCAACTGCTAACCTTGCCCCCACACAACCCAAGAAATTCAACTCAAAAACCATGTAGTGGATTACTTTACTCAGTGAACCTAGGAAGGAACTTTCACTTAAGTAAAATGAACATTAAGAGTATGCCAGCCCAAACTTTATAACAATTGTTCCTCCCATTTCATCTCATCAAACACTAAAGTACAAGGACCAGTGATGACTTGGAAATAAAACAACATAAACAAAAGACAGAAAACCAGCCTTCATTTCTTCAAGCACCCAGCACAAAGGAAATAAAAACTTATTATGACTAGACACTGATTGCTGTATTTAAAAACATAAAAACTTAAATAACTAAATTTGATACAGAAAATCATGATAAACAACTGCAGATGACAGTTTCAGCTGGAGCACTAACACATAAATATCAGTAGCATGTATAAAATCTTTGGTCATCAGGTATTTTAAATACTGCCTCACACCACTGTGCCACAAAAGTCACAAGTTTGGCAACTCTTCTGTTCTCTGGAGTTCATAAACCCTAAAGGCTAAGATCAGAAAGGACTACAGTTTGTAGCAGCACACCAAGTTTCCATAATGTTTACTTACTTAATTACCAAGTATATTTAAGATAAACCTAGTCAAAATTTTTAGCAGTTTATGTGGCAGGATTCTCATAGTATTTTCTCTCTATATTATATATGTTATATTATATATAAAAATATATATGTGTATATATATGTTACATATATATAAATACATATAATACGTATATACAATCCTTTTGTCATAGCACAAATTGGAAGGCTTACCCATGTCTTTGACTTTCTTCTGTGTTTCACTGCTAAATTTACTTAAGAATGGATTTTCCTGGGTTAGCAGAATTTTAACATCTTCTATGCAGACATTTATAATCCTCGCATGAATGAATGGGTACAGAGTATAAATTCCCTGTTTAATGAATAAATATAATTATTTCAAAACGCAATCTCTACTTTCTGAAGAAAATTGTTAAACCAGTATTTTCTTTAGCTAATGTCAGAAAACAATTTTCACATTTTAAACCATACTGAAAATGCTAATTGTCATTAATCTGACAAAGTTAATGCCAGCTGTGCTACAGACTTTAGGAGAAATGAAAGTATCTCCATTGAAAATACATTCTGAAATTACCTCTTGTGCTAATCTGAATGCACATCCAAACTGTTCCCCATCACTGTTGCGAGACCAGACTTTTATCCCTGTGTTAATAACCTGCAAATGGCAAAGCCAAAGATTATCATTAAGGACTATAAATTCTAAATTACCACTCTGAACTTTGCTTTTTCTCAACTGTTTCACTAAAAGGAGGAATAAAGAATAATTCTGCTGTAATATTCATTTGCACTGGACACTAAATTAAATTCATGTGAAAATTAATTCAAGGGAAAAAGGAATTCCTGCTATCAAAACACAATTCTCTCTCAACATAAATGTTTTTTATTCCTCTTCATGTTTAAACCTGAACACTGTGAAGAAGTGGCAGTCTTAAAATGAGGGCAATTAAGATCCAATTTTAATTTTACTTTGAAAAAGATTTTTCTGGGCTATTCTGGGAAGGTCAGTCAAGGACAGGATCTTTAAAATGCACAAGTGCTTACTATTAGGACACAACATCCTTTGCAGTACCCAGAGTCTTACTACCTAACATAACCAACAAAATTTTGGTGCATTATGCAGCCACTTCCTATATGTTAGATAAAAGTGTAAATATTTATCCATCTCAAAGATCTGCTGCAAAGATGTAGTGAGTATCTTTGGACATCTTCAAGATCTGATTGGATGAGGCCCTGATCTCTTATCTAGCTTTGAAGTTAGCTCTGCTTGGGGCAGGAAGGAAGCTGGACTAGATAGCCCCATTCTAACTTAAATTATTCAACAAGTTGTAAGACAAATCTTCAGCATTTGCAAGGCATTTTCTATGGGGAGTTATATAAAAAAATAAATATAATTTTCCCCTCTAATTCACAAAACATACTTCTTATCCCATTACCATTCAGCTTAATAACTTTCCAAAATGCTCAGTAGTTGAAATTATTTAAACAACGTTCCCACGTAACACAGGCAGCTAATAATTCATTTGAAGTTAACCATTATTTTTGATAGGTTTTCAAAGCTCTTGATACTTTTATAATTGAGGGGCTCGTAAATACAACAGCCTTAATGTAAACTTGTAAAAGTAACTGAAGACCATGCAAAAATGCTAGTATACACAGAGCAGTTATAGATTCCCTTCCTCTATTCTTAAGTTCCCTTGCATCTGCCAAAAAACTTACCGACTGTTATTTACTTCTCAGAGACAACTCTTCATCTCTTGAAGAAAACATTCATACAAAAAAAAGAAACAAACCCAAACAAGGCCTATCAGAGGGCTAATCTTCTATATAAACAAGCTCAGCAATAAAGTTTAAGGTGACATTCACTGATGTTTATAATCTCTGTTGTGAAAACCTGAAGAGAGTAACCATACCTTCATCTTCTCACTGTTGTTCAGAAGCACATTCCTTAGCTCCTTAGAAACCATGTACAGCTGTCTCTTCTTTCCTTCTTGAGTTCGTGTTAGTAAATTCATCTTGGGAAATGATGGGTCCAATGCATAAAACTTCCTGTGGCCATAATACTTGTTTTGATTAACTAAGCAATGAAATTACATACTCAAAATGCATGGGTCAACCCATTTTCTTGAGCTATCTCTGCAAACACTTAACACTGGCTCCAGAACTAGACTTTCTAAGACGCATGACATCAGAAAAGACAAGCTGCCATAGACACAAAGACACACTTGAAAATTTCTACTGCAAACTATAGTTGGCTATTTTCATATAAGAGTTTTAAGTGTTGAAGAGAGGGGCACCTGGTGCAAAGTCAGAGAAAAGTTTTATGTATGACCAGCTGGACCCATCTTTTGTGATGAAGTGAACTACTGATATTCTTAAACTACTAGAAATTTTACGGCCAAAACAGACACATTTTTTTCTTACTGTATAGGAAGGAACAGTGGATCATCTTCGGGGAGAAACACAAAAGGGTCTTCTTTAAAACCAAACAACTTCATTTTTTTAGATGGTGGTGGTCTGAAAAGAAAATGCCATTGCAGTTTCAATTTTAATAACAGTACCCGGTTTAAACTCAGTATATTCAGTTCATTTTGTCAACATTTGTCTTATGGTAACAATAATACACCAAGCAGAATACTGATGTTTACCTGTGCTTTATTAAGAAAACGCTACCCACAGTTTAACTTCATTTTAAGAAGTGAAAGCAATGCTTGAGAACAGAAACCATAGAAACAGTAAATCGAAATTTCTGAGGGAGTAATTGTGAAGACAGTAAAGATCTTCCACCAAAGGTTAACTTCTGAAAGTTTTTTCCTTAACAGAGAAGAAAGGACTAACAGACTTTACAAATGCTAGCAAGAAAAGTAGTTATTTTCCTAACTTGCTGAAATACAAAACAGAAAATGTGGAAGTAGAGGACAACTAATCAAATTCATGTATTCTTCTTGATTGACTTCTAAGTAAGTCCAATAACAAAAGAACTATGGAATGCTCAGCAATTATGAATCTGTCACAGGAGAAATAGTGAGACATGGCTTCTTACCCACATACTCCTTCCTTTTTGCTTTGTTCACTGTCTGAATTCTGCAATTCTTGCTTTTTCTTAGACTCTTCATTTTCATAAAGTGTTGGTTCTTCAGTAATACGTTCAGAACCATTATCTGAATTGGCTGCTGTCACTTCGGTATCTCCTGTTCTTTGTGGTAATTTCTGATGAACCTATTTCAAATTACAGTATTTTCCACAAAGCAAAAATAGTGTCTAAGTTGTAATAAGAGGTACCTATATTCTCTCTTTGCACATACTTAATGCTTATCAATTTGTATGTAAGGGCTTAGACAGATCCATTTAGGGAGTTAATCTGGTTACTAAATGAAGATACCATTACAAGTTGCATTTACCTTTAGTAGTGATCTGGACAATTTCTTACTAACTGTTCAGGAAAGCTATTTTTGTACCATTTACAAAATCGTGTTCAAGCACTCAAAGAGAAGACTATTTTAAGTCAGGATCTCCTGCTTTCCTCCTAGCACTCAAAATGACTCACACATCTTGCTGCTGCACACTTTCTGTAAGAGTGCTACAACATTAAACTTAGAACAGCATAAACTGTTTGGATGACGCTTGCTTCTGAATAAATGCTTCTTCCTTACTGCCACATACACTTGACTCATACTGTGTTCTAATGATGCAAATCAAATAAACAGAAACAGCTAAAAAGGGTACCCACAAGAAGTTTCTCTTAAAGACATCAGCAACATAAGAGATCAAATAAATCATGTCAACTTAAAATCCTGTTGACAGGATTTTAAAGACAATTGACAACAAATGGATTAAAAGTCAGGTGGCTGAAGCTGCTGCTGCTCCTAACAGGTTTATATCCATTCCCTGGCTGCTGAGCTGCTAGACTAATCTGTTGGTGAATCACTTCTGAGCAACCAGCCCAGAGTAAGATAAACTGAAATCAGAATTTGCTTACAACACAGCAGAAAAAAGCCTTCAGCAGAAGGACCACACACAGCTGAAGGAAGTGACAACTCTAGCGGCCCGATCTGATCTGCTTCTGTAATTCTTTCAAAACCTTAGCTTTAGGTTCAAGTTTTACCTTGCTATTTTAGTCTGATTTCAAAATGCCACCCCATTCCCCCTTTTTTTTTAGATTTTTTTTTTTTTATTTTATTTTAGTTCTTAAGGGATTTAGGAATTTATTTTTAATTGACAATCTTACTAGGACTGAAAGGCAGACACAAAACAGTTATAGTATATTTTGTATCATATAANCCCATTTCCCCTTTTTTTTTAATTTTTTTTTTTTTTTTTTTATTTTATTTTAGTTCTTAAGGGATTTAGGAATTTATTTTTAATTGACAATCTTACTAGGACTGAAAGGCAGACACAAAACAGTTATAGTATATTTTGTATCATATAAACTTTCCAGAAATAATCTAGAAATGTTGTTAAAAGTTAACATTTTAGCTCCTTTAAAAGAAGGTACCTTTGGCTGGCGTTTATTCCATGGCATTGGTGACTTTTTTATTAACACAGCCACAAAGAAACCTCCTGTATTCTGATGATGTGGCAATATCCTAAGACTAGAGGGGAAAAAAAATGTTGCAATGCATTCATCAGCAGCATTGAGGCTTTCACAGTACTAGAAGCATCACATTTATATTTACTTTCAGGGTACACTAAGTATTCCCAGTAGGACTGTGTAGATCAGTCAAACTAGAAATATGATCTAAAACAGAGCACCCTGGCAAAACAACTTACACCAGTGCAATGCATTCACTTCGCTATTCACTATTCTAAGTTTTAATGTCTCATTTCTATAATTTACTTTTAGAACAGTTACGGAAAGTAATTAATAACAAGTAAGTCACACTTTTAAAATGTTAAAGTTTTTACACTTTTCCAGCAATTCAGGCTATGTACCTCTACTGGATGCAAAGAATTTGGCCTTATAAGCAACTTCCAATAATTTCTCTCAGTTCACTGGAACTTAGATACTGTGTACTGTCATTACACATAAAACAATTAAAATATCCTGAGACCTATACAAGCACATTCTGAATCTGACCTAATTATAATTTGCCCACCACCACACAAAATAAGCATCAAAACCTAATAAAATCTACTCTGGGAAAACTTACCAACGCTCTAGATTCATTGCCTTCAGCTTCTCTTCATCTTTTACAGGAAACATAGTGGGACGTATTTGTGTTTGTCTATTTGAAGGCACATCTTTCCACTCTTCAAGCCACTGTCCATCTTTCAGCATTACCTTCAAAGGAGTAAATATAAATACTGTGAAGAATACACATCATCATTTTACAAGTTCTAATTAAAATACTTTCAAACCAAGGTCCAGATGCTAAAAAGGAAGTTATTTTCTGGTATAGTAAATTAAGTTCTTTAAAGTATATTGTCTCTTTGTGCACTGTATGCGTGCATGAGATTCTTGCCAGCTGCACCTCTTAGCTTCCTGTAGTCAAGTAAAGACTTGTACAGAATAAAATGCAGTGATTTCTGGTAACTTGCTACAACATACAGACTGCCAAAATCCAAAGGAAGAGCAGTGGTAGAATATATAAGAAGATTAGTAAGACATCAGATTTAAGGTACACTACCTTTTTGCCATAAGACTGGCTGTGAAACATTTTGCTATAGGCAGCTCCTGTGCAATATACAAGGAGGATACTGCAGCCTAATAAGGGTTTAGAAACAAGGAATCCCAATTTCATTACATAAAAAGATCCAAGAATGCAACATGATAGCTTGGTAAGCATGGAGCCCCTGTCATAGCATATATAGGTCATGATAAAGATGTTTTCAAGGAAAGTTACTGAAGAACCATGACTTTTGTCATGCCTGTATTTTCAACCAGGATTCAGAATATATCTATAACTGCACTCTAAGATTAATTATATAATATAATATAATATAATATAATAAGGAATAAGATACACTCTTAGGGAATCTTCATATATATATATATATATTTTGTAGCTCTATGCAGTAAAAATATAGTAAAATTAAAATCATAAGCCAGTTACGCATTTTACATTTATCCTTCAGTCACTAGCATGAAATTTAATTTTTCAGAAGAAAGAAACCAGCTAGTTTCTAGGCTGAATTTCCAATGGCAGAACATAAACAAATCTTTATTCCATGCATCTTGTGGACAGGCATAAACCTGCAAACTACCATTGCAAGAGACTAGTGAAATGTTGAGAAAAGCCAGAGCCACCAATGGGGTCACAAAGGCACACACTCATAATTAGAAGTTCATCAGAGCTTCTTTTCCTACTACCAGGAAGACCTTCTACTCTTCTGGATTATACTCTTATCATGAAGCTGAAGCAGCTCTGGGGGGGTTTTGCTCCTCCCTGCTAGTCTGTTTCCAGAACTAAAACCACAAAGTTGTAGAACAGAATATATAATTCCACTAATATTCTAGGATAACCCACAGTACTGCAGATTTTATTGCTGACTTCCAGAAAGAAAGAGTTTAATAGCTTTTACTTCCAAATGATTCAAATGGACCAGCTAAAGAACTGTAGAATCTAACACTCACAGGCTGTACAGGCAAGAGGGGTACCTTAAAAAGTGGCTGAAATTATGTTGCCACCTACAGGCCACACGCGCACATTAGAAAAGGGAATTCTATTAAATACAGGTGACAGCGAAGAAAGCTAGAGAAAAAAGATGACAGCAGATTAGGAAATAAGAACTTACCATTAGAAAGGGTTTTTAGCCCTCTCCCCTACAATTCTATATTGACTAAAACTCTAAAACAGCAAATCACTACCATTACTTCAGCTCAATCTAATGTTTTGAAATGCTAAACGTCAATATCTCCCTAATTTAACACTCTACCACAGACCAAGAACTTCTCACAGAAGTATCAGGCTCAGTACCTTCCATTTTGTAATTCCTGGCATCCTCTTCAAACCTGGTAACTCAGAAGAGACATCAGCAAGTTCTAAAGCACCTGAAATCAAGAATACACATGTTCTTTAAAAAAGATTTGAGAGTTGTGCTCCTAATTAACTTTCATAGTTTTCTGTCAAGTTTTAAAACCATTTTAAGACCATTGCTTTTTCAAACTTTCAAGGAACAAAAGATTACGCAAGCACTGCCATGTAAACTAACAAGATAAGATGGCAAGAACTGTTTGGAATAAAACCATAAGTTTGCAACACAAAAATTAACCAAAATAAAATGGTATTTTTGTAGCAGTTGCACAGAGTAATACTGTACAACCCACATCAGTAAACATCAGTGTTCCATGCAATGCACTCATAGAAGTTTTTATCCTCACTTACTCAGTATTTCTCAGAAAGGTACTCTTTGGGGATGACTAAGCCTTTTAAAATGCTTGATAGATTCTCATTTCATGGACTTAAAATCATATTCAGTGTCACAGGAAAAAGTATTTTTTTTTTACATGGAAAGGAAAATTTCAAACTGTACCAGTACCGTACATGGACCTGCTTAAATAGTTCCAGAGGAGCGCCATGAAGATGATCAGAGGGCTGGTGCACCTCNTAACAAGATAAGATGGCAAGAACTGTTTGGAATAAAACCATAAGTTTGCAACACAAAAATTAACCAAAATAAAATGGTATTTTTGTAGCAGTTGCACAGAGTAATACTGTACAACCCACATCAGTAAACATCAGTGTTCCATGCAATGCACTCATAGAAGTTTTTATCCTCACTTACTCAGTATTTCTCAGAAAGGTACTCTTTGGGGATGACTAAGCCTTTTAAAATGCTTGATAGATTCTCATTTCATGGACTTATAATTTATTCCAGTGTGACAGGAAAAAGTATTTTTTTTTTACATGGAAAGGAAAATTTCAAACTGTACCAGTAAGGTACATGGACCTGCTTAAATAGTTCCAGAGGAGCGCCATGAAGATGATCAGAGGGCTGGTGCACCTCTCCTATGAAGACAGGCTGAGAGAGCCAGGGTTGTGCAGCCTGGAGAAGGCTCAAGGGGGACCTTATAGCAGCCTTCCAGTACCTAAAGGGGGGGCTACAAGGAAGCTGGGGTGTGTAGGGATAGGACAAGGGGTAATGGCTTTAAGCTGAAAGAGGGCAGATTTAGGTTAGATATAAGGAAGAAATTCTTTACTGTGAGGGTGCTGAGGCACTGGCACAAGTTGCCCAGAGAAGTTGTGATTGCCTCATCCCTGTCAGTGTTCAAGGCCCGGTTGGATGGGCCTTTGAGTGACCTGGTCTAGCAGAAGGTGTCCCTGCCTATGGCAGGGGGGCTGGAACTAGATGATCTTTAAGGTCCTTTCCAAACCAAACCATTCTATGATTCTATGACAAAAGGTGATATGCCTAGAATACATAATGCTACAAATAACATATAAATACATCATGCTACAAATACATATAAAATAAATACATCTACAAATAACATCAACAGAGTATAACTTCCTCTACTGAATAAGAACTTTAAGCTGACCCAAGTCCAGAAAGAATGGTATGAAAACTTACTGTTTAAATAGGTGATGTCTCTAAAGATGAATAACCTGAAAATTTCTTTTTTGTGATTCTGAATTCTAACAGCTAGTTAGGCTTTTCCTCATGTTGTACACAATTTAACAACCTGTTCTAAACAACTAACCATTTACTCTTACAGTGACAGTTTAAGCAGGTCTTAAATAAATGACTGATAAATGAATTTAAGGATGAATTTCAAAAAAACATTTCAGATCTGATTAAACCTGATGTTTGCATTCGTCCTTTAAATATTCCCGCCTACATAGAGCATGACTTCAACTGACACCTCAAGACTACATCAGCACTAAATAGTTTGTCAGAAATACTACCATTCTCAGTAGAGAAACATGGTACAAAAGTGCCTTTTTCTTACTCCAGCCCTAAGGGGAAAGCAATCTCTGATCTGCTCTACAAGTAGCTAGTTAACACAGTGGTAAGATTAAGTTAACACCCAAGAACCAACAAACCTTCTAGACTGACCTGAGCAAATACTTGAGGTTCAATTCCCCCTGCAGACTACTGTGTTACTTCATCCTTCTTTCGCTACACCTACATTCAAGCCGAAGGATAACATTCACTCACTGGGACACATCATAGCCTCCAAGTAAGCTTCAGAATACCTCCACTGGGCAGAGACAGGATCCAAATGCCATAATAGCTAGTCAAGATCCTTATTTTCAAGTACTGAATTTACCCCAGATCTGGAATTGTTGGCCTCATTAACATCCATACTGCTCTATGCTCCTACCTAAATTAGTCCTTACTGCTTTTTAATCACCTTTAAACTTAACTGTGGGGTACTACAGCTGTCAATAAGCCAAGCATACTAACATTTACTTGAAACACGTCTATGATGTAGAACATGTTATTCTCATCTACCAAAGAAACTACCTCTAAATAAAAATGTTCTTCAACTGGGAATTGAATAGTCAATTCCTAATCATCTCCAGGCATTTTAGCTAAACTGCTGTTTCTAAGACAATGAACTTTCACATGTAACTGGTGGTCAGAATAGTGACTGACACAAAGAAAACATTACATGAAACAGACTAGTCTAGTTCCAGAACCAGCTCAGCTCCAGAGGCAATACAACTGCTTCTGCTCTATATAAGGCTCAACTTAGTCTATGGAACTTTTAATGTGCAATTCAATTAGGTATCTCAAAACTTCAGGTTACTGATCAGAAAAAAGTGTCCATCAGCTCAAGCCAAGAAATTTGGGCTACTAAACCCTACTATCACAAACTGATGCAGTGCAGCTTCCCAGCTCATCTCAATTTTTCTACCTCTTGTTACTTCAGATGATAAAGACCTAACAGCAACTTAAGCAAGCCTTCATATGCAAGTCAAAAAGTGTAAAAAATCCCCCTAAACCTCCCATAAGCTTAAAGACTTTAAAAGTCCAAGTATGCCAAACTGTGGGTCAAAGGATGATGAAGGTATCAGTGACTTTCACCTGCCAGTGGTGCACAGTAACATTCCTCTAACTGCTTAAGTATACTCTGGGCTTTTTACTCCTATAGCATACAGCGCTAGTGTCCTACACCGTATTTTCCAAAGGAAATATGAATATCAAACGTGCAATCCAAACAGTGAAATCAGTTTAGCAGAAGCAAGATAACACAGATGGAATTCCACTGATCTGTAGAAGTCTTTTGTGTATTATCAACACAACTTGTTCAGGTTTTATATATGCACCTATCTAGGCACACTTAAGACAACTGCTCATATCAGCACCAGTCAAATCCTACAGGTACCAAAAAATTGCTGCAATTTTGCATACTAGGAGCACATTACCTACACTAAGCTTATTACTAGTAGTTTCATACACATACTGGTTTTGGGCTGAGGAAAAGATTTCCCCACCTTGGGAATTCTCACCTTGGCTCTTTTCCAGCAGAGATGCGATCACAGCTTCATTTTCAATGGGGTTCAACGAACACGTGGAATACACCATTCTCCCGCCTTCTGCCAGCTGTTCAACACCACGGGTTGCAATTCTTAACTGCAATCTAACAGAAGACTCTTGATCTAGCCAGGTATCATTCAGGAACCAGAAATATTTGTCATCAAGTTTCTTACATGTGAAGCTACACTGCAGGCACATAATGCTCCATGGGCTAAATCAGTACTTACCAATCTCCACAGCTGTCACCACTACACAAAGTAAAGTCAGCTTTAAACTAAGTCAGCTTAGTGCAGCCTACACTGCAGACACACTCACAATTACATCTATTAAAACAGCAATTAGGTCAAACATTAACACTACTGCATGATAACTTTTAACATAACATTGTGTGTATTGTTCTTTCTAGTGTCCCATTAAGTTTATTATAAAGTACTCCATACTAGAAAAATAACACCTCAAAACCTGGCTCTCCTCAGAAATCTACAGTTAAAATGAGAAGCAATCTATTACAAATATTATGGACAACACAGCTTAGCTAGTATTGGCTTTCTGAGAAAAGTATCACTGAGCCAGCTTACTGACAACTGTACTGACAACTAAAACAGAACCTGAAATTATGAGTTATCTAGCAGTAACACCACAGGTCAGCTGAGTCACAGTAATCGACAGCATTCCCAGCTTGTTACAAAGGCACAGTAAAATGTTCTAAGCTTTTCCATCTGTGTTTAAATTACTGCTTTTTACCATGTGCCTGCACTAGGCTAAGTACTCATTCACCATCATTTAATATAAATCAGTCTCAGGTAACTGAAACTGTGTATGTATCATCTCTAATATTCTTAAGACTTTAAAATGTTTCTACTAAATCTTACAAGTTGCTGTATTTTCCAACAGTATTTTGCCTGCCTAAACAATAAGAATCCCAACCAAATTATTCCCCCTTTCATTAGCTACCTTGTCTAAATTAATTCAATGAATGTTAGTATGTCAGATATGCTTAAGAATACAAGCAATTCAGATTCACAGACTCCACTCCTCATATCTGAAACACTACACTTTCTCTGAATGGTACATTGGCTCTTGATCTGAGAGAAAAGTGACTCTTCTCAGTCTTTGCTTTGTTATATATTAACATATGAATGCATGCAGATGTTAATGGGAAAAGGAGCAGAGAGAAATGAAAGTGCAGATGTGTAATAAACATTTTTACCCATGGAGCTGTAAACTGTTTTGTGTCGTCCACTTCTTCCATACATCAATGTTTTTCCTCATAGTTCCATCTCCACTGTAACAGAGGTCAAACAGATTTGTATTATTGTGGGTGAAACTTATTTCATATCCAAGGCATTTACAGCAGCAAAGTATTATTGTTCCCTCTCCCACATTAACTAGTCCTCCTATGCCATACTGTTTGCTTCAATGCTATCTTTGTATTTCAGAATCCTGAGCCTAAGTTCAAAACTGGTCCAAACTTAAATACCACTTAGAATGAAAAACGTTCACCTTGATTTGGTATCTTCTTACCTAAGACAGTTTAAGGCATTCACCTGCTTTGGAAGTTACTATAAATCATAACTCACTAAACAACTCAAAAAGCATAACTCAGTAAGACAAAAATTGTAGCATTGCCCTTAGTGCACTAAAACCTGCACACTGAAGAATGCATGCAAGATACCTGCAGGGGACGTCACATAAAATCCTGTCATAGAAGAGGACCTCTTTTCTTCCATCAACATCTATTTGTAGATTAGGAATGCTGGAGGCATCATGATTTACAACCATGATGCACGGACTGTTTAACCTCTTAGCCTGATGAACCAGCAAATAGCAGCGTTTGTTGTCGACATCATTAGCAATTACAAAACCCTCTGGAAACAAAAATATTGGGAAGATGCTTTACTATTCAACAGCTAAGTAATTTTACATAGTTTACTGCTTTATCTTCAAAGTTGCATAAGCCTTTCACTAAACACTTTTTTTACTTAAAAGACTACTTACGAGTAGAGGACCCCTTACTGAACATAAAATAACATGAAGTATGCTGAGGTTTAACTGATGTGTTAAATACAGTCTCAATAGTTCCAGCTTCCATGCAGCAACAATAAGCAACTTCTCAAAGTAAAACCTTTGCAACAGAAAGAACCTCCACTGCCACTGAAGACAATCTCTGAACATCAGATTTCCAGAAGAATTCAGAAACAATCCACTCCCCTCAACTTCACCATTTCCATGGGCAATGTTTTCTGTGAGCATCTAACTGAAAGTAAAGATTCTGAAGCTTAAAAAGAAATAAACGAGATAAATATCATGACCGTTCTAACACTAAAGCTCTTCAATCCAGTGTTTGCAGGATACAACTAAAACACAAGGCCTTATGGGCCACCACCTACTAGGTAAACCTGATATATACAAAAAAATTTAGTGCTAATCAGATCTACTGTAGTCTGAACTGTGAAGATATCTACCTAAATCTATATGTAATCTATCTCTCTCTTCCAGCCAAGGAAGCCCACAAAGTTTCAAGGCAAAGGTAGGGTACTTCCCATCTTGTATCATTCCAGCACACTGGGGACTCAAAATGTAGTTAAATGCAGTTACTTATCTGCAATAATTATAACAGTCTTTTACAAGAAAAAGCAGAAATTCAAAGTCACAAAAGTTTTTGGTAGTTTTTCCAGACTTACTGGGAAAAGGATCATTCATGTCTGCATGTAGCATTTCAATCAGTTGGGCAGTCTTAGATCCAGGAGCAGCACACATATCTAGAATCTACAAACAGCAGAAAATTAAATAACAAGTCCTACCTTTACATGGGTTGTAAGCCTAAGAAATTTACTATGTGGTCTTATTGAAATTAAATATTTTTGCATACAGTTGCAGAATTATAATTGTTCTGAAGACGAATTTACAAAAACATAAAGTTCTGGGTTTTGTATGATTTATCTTTGAGAGTCCACTATGTAAAAAGGACTTTAGTTTCTAGGGAACAAAGACATTGGCTGAAAAAGAAAGATTTGAAAGAGAAATATGAATATAGATAGGGGGATATGGTCCTTTTATCAGCTCACTAACAATTTCAGCTGAACTGGAACTTTACATACACACACATTAAAAGCAAAGCTACACTAAAGAGCAAGTAGTATTTTTCTTTAACTATCAGTAAATTAATCAGGCCAGTTAATTATACAGATTTCACAAAAATTAAGTGCATCTCTGCCCACCCATTTACATTTTAATGCCAAAAAAAACAGGACAGTATAAACTGCTTGTTTCTAGTATCCCTGAAGAAGCACTTGGAAATTATCTGAACTGTCCTCAGCAGCAGAACAGAACTGCACAGATACCAACACCTGATTTCTAGCATTATTTCTCACTCCTGGTTCATCACAAACTTCGCTTGCGATGGAGTCATTCATATAATCACTTTCACAGCAAACCATTTGACAGCTAACACTGCTTTCTTAAGTAAGGAAGCTTAGAGTCTTCCTTCTTGCCAAGTTACATAAACATACGGCTACCCTCTGGACCTTTAGCTCCAGAAATGTTAACTGAAATTGTACAAAAAGATAAAAGACAGGGAAGGATCTGCTCCAGTTCCCATACAAGTTCCTGCCATGGAACTAACCTGGATGACAGACCCCAGAGAGATGCAAAGAGCATTTATGGATAGCTTCGGGGAGCATGCGATAAGCACTGCTTAATGCATCATGAAACACACTCAGCAAGACACTGTCATACCTACCATTTAAAGTAACAGTTGTAATATTGCCAGTTTCAATTTTTGCAGATAATGCACAAAATAATTAATGCCTTCTTCTGGAAGGCATGCTAAGGCACATGAAAAACAACGAGGTGCTTGGTGGCAGCCAGCACGGCTTCACTAG